>JASANE010002891.1:0-42540 GCA_030248225.1 Trileptium ribeirensis
ATACTACTCAACGAAGTGCCAATCTGGTCTTATACCGACAACGTCTAATTAGCAACACTTACGCGTAGACACCTAGTACTTCTACTGCTACGTATAACAATAAATGGCCGACTACGATACGCTAAAAGAGTTTTGAATTCAAGCTAAACTCTTCGGCACTCCGCGACATTTGTATTCATAATATATTGTCTATAGCCGACCGTTGATACAGGTAAATATGACGACAAGTAAGCAATTACATAGGAAAGTCCAAGTCTCTGGTCGAAAACGCGCTTTCCTCTCAGTTGCAGATTCAGCCCTGTCTAGTACCATTCAGTACGGTAATAGACACCCAAGTATTTTACTTGACGTGCTGAGACAGCGCCGTAGCTTCTACGATGTGATACAAGCATTTTCGAATGTCTGTCAGACTTTTAACTACCGCTTAGCTACCTCCGAATAGGTACTACTATCGACGTACATTACCGGGACACTACCTTAAACGTAGACCCTCGTATAATATTCGAGGCTTATATGTATATATACAGGAAATTTATTAAATAGTAAGCCAAAATCGAGACGACTTACAAATACTACTAATTAAGATATGTTGTTTAGCTAATAAACGTTAACCCAACGCATATATGTAAATGAAACAAATTCCTAATACAAACGAGCAAGAAAAGAAAAAAACCAGTTTTGCACCAAAACTCTCTCTGGTGGATTAATTACGGCGCCACGGCCCATAGTAAAGAAAATTAAAACACTTCACAAAACGATTAAAGCCACGTTATAACAACACGCATGTACTAGCTAGCTCTTCTTTGTAGGCTAAACCTTAATCACGTTGCCGCAGTTATTCTCCAATTAAAAAAACAAAATTCGAAACACGATGCATTCAACAAAAATATACATTCGATTACGCGTCAATACATACTGCTGACACGTTTCATTCCGATCAGCTAAGTCGTCTCCGATACCTCCAAAACATAATAATTCATTAATCAAAACAAAACACTAAATTCAAATTTCAATATCTGAATGTAAGTAAATTATCTACGAATATACACTACGCCGAGCCGGCGAATAGACGATACCCCGTACCGTATTAGGATTGCACACAATGATATTAAACTATATAGGATATAATTATTATATATTATAAATTGGAGGGGGATTTAATTGAAAATTTGAAAATGGGAAAATTTGGCGAAAGAGGGTTGGAAAGTGGGGTTTAGTTTAGAAAAAGTAGGAAGAGATTGGGAGCGAAATTTTAATATGTTGAAGTGGGTAGGTAGCGGAGTTGAAATTAGGAATCTGACGTGGGAGTTAAGTTTTGATAAAATGGGAGATATCTGAAAAATGTGAAAGATGGAGAGAATTGGAATTTTAGGAAAATGTAACATTTATAAAAAGTAGAGAAGGGGAAGAGGGATAGGTTAGATATTAAATAGATTTGGTCATGTGAAAAAGATATGTAAATTTAAGGAGTAGGAATTAATTTTTGAGGGAGTGGAAGTTGTTTGATAAAGGTAGAAAAATTGAGAAAATGGAGATTTTAATAAAAGGTGAAATTTGTGAAAAGTAGAAAGAGGAGAAAGGGGTGGTTTGAATATATGAATATATATGGTACGGGGAAAAGGATATTAATATTTCGTCGTTATTGATTAGTTTTTGGGGGAGAGGGGGTAGTTTGGATTTTATTTGTAAAAGTGGGAAATTGAGGAAAAATGGAATTTGGTTGAATTTTAGTTATGGTGAAAGAAGAGGGGTGAATAGGAAATATGAGTTAGAAAAAGTGGTATTTAAAAAGAAGGAATAAGTTTTAAGAAATTTTTAAGTACAAAATTTGGGTTTTGGGATTTATAGGTATATGGGAGAATTTGGATATATTTATATTTTACTATTTACATTTGAGGTACTTAGAAAAATACATAGCTAGGCACATAGTTATGTACCTATTATATATGCCAAGTTATATATATATTTTTTTACACAAATATTGCGCTCATATGCCATGCCGAGGACGACAGGGAATACCAAAGTGGGAGTGGAGGTCGGCCTTTAGGTGGATGTTAGAAAATTGAAAAATTTTGAATGAAAAATAGGTGTGAAAAAGGCACCAGCCCCGACAGTATGGAATAACCTAACGTGAACTTAGATAATTATCTAGAATAATTGTGCACCCAAAAATAGGGGAATTTAACAAACTTGAGAGACAAAAGTGTCATTAAGAATTGTGGCATAGCTCTAAAGGATTGGCTAAGATATTGAAGTTACTGAGGTATATAGACAAATAGAATTACCGGTTCATAGTAGTGGTTAACATTAATCGCGATGCTAAAGATCTGTACCTTGTTTTGTGCTAACATTTTGAATAAACATTTTATATACGGCTTTGGTGATCTACTATCTAAAAACCAGAGTGAATCGAGTAGTCACGCCGCAGCACCTAGTCAAAGCAAATCGCTTAATAAAAAATAGGCACGCGCAACGAAAGAACGCGACCACAATTTCCCACCAGTGTACTACTAGCCACACCATTTTACCTTAGGTTTTGGCTTCTTTAAACGTCGTCTGTGCACACTTGGGTAGCCACCGCTCATCGCATGTGCAGCACCCAATACAACTGAACATTCTCGATCGAGAACACTTGGGCACCAATATTTCGTCGAACCTGCATTCCGCACTATGTTTCCAGTCATAACTGGCAGCATTCTAATTACTGAGTGTGAGCTAGAACTGGCCACTGGATACAAAGAACCGCTTGGCAAAACCCGAATTGGAAATTGCACGTTCTCTTTGGATGCTTCTTGAGATTCTTCGTAAACTTCTTCGAGAATTTTATCTCACATCTTTCCCATTTCGACCATATTCGCAGGTGAGTTCTGTCTGGTCCATCCGATTTGATCGAGCTCGTCCGACTCCGCAGTTATTGTAGTACAGTAGTTTTCTTGAAGAAGAACCCATTGGAAACTGGATACGGTTGTTCCCGCTGTGGGTCTGTCAGTTACGTTCCTTCGATGCCGTCGACAAGATTTTGAAGTCCGTCTATCTATTGATAAAATTTCGGCGACATTCACCGTTTCATCAGTTATGTTATATTGGCCTTTTGTGATCGCCGCACCTATTGTTATTTTTAATCCGTACTCCAAAATTCGCGTCCATTGACGTAGATCGTTTGTCCGTATTGAGCAGTTCGTACACTTAATATAAAAATCTATAAATAATTACAAATTATCAGATTGATATTTGAGCAAAAATATTTTGCTGGGGCTCGTTTTCATACACATTACACAATTTTGGTGATCGGGAATTTATCTGTCATCGCAAATATATGTTACTTTTGAAAAGCGGGTTTCTATTCCGATTTCGTTAAACCAAGACAAATGCGGGTTTTCGTTCCGCGTTTTAGAATAATGTTAAAAAGGGCACAGTGGACTTTATTTTAGGCCCTATTCCCATACCAACAGGTATATAAACATGTATATACATATATATCTATATTATATACAATATACGTATACATATATGTATATATACATGTATTGTATTTATATGTATATTATATAATTATATAATAACGGCTGAATTTTTCAAATTAAACCGATTAAACCACTTCGGTATAACTAGAGATGAGCATTATAACACATTGGCCGCTTTTGAGATCATTAATCATTAGACCATAATTTCTTTAGGCCTCTTTAAATTAGTGTATATATTTATACGCTTTTAGTAACAATCCTTTGAGGTCACTATGAACCGCCATTTAAGATCAGAACGCAATTATAGATATAAATCAAAACAACCTCTTTAATTAAAGTGACTTGAATCATGGACCAGCGTTTGAAAAATTGAGTATTCGTTGAAATTAAAAATTGAGAAGCAAATCCAGTTCTATTACTTTTGTGCCGAATATATGTGAATGTACACAATTGATTGTTTCATCCGATCAACCGGTGTATTCATCCTAATGCAGTGCGGGCAGTACCAGAGTGCTCTGGTGGATCGTGATGCAGGCCCACATATGCTTGGTGGAACCATTGGTAGCAATGCACCCTTTTGATCACAAATCTTGTGTGATTGTCGTTATTGCAAAATTCCTTGCAACTGCCATAGAAATAGTTCTTGGGGGCGCTTTATTGTTTGTTTCCTTTTGATTCCTACGGAGTTTAGGCTTGTAGCCGGTATAATACTCGGCTTTGTCTCTGATTTGTTTGAACCCCGTACTGTTGTAGCATCTTGGGGTTTGGGTAGGACAACCGACTTGTACCCATTTGATATTGGGGAAATGAATCTTGACTACGCGTAATAACCGATCGAATTTGGAGAGAATTTGAATACTCTTGAACGGGCTCCGGTGATATCCATTATGGGTTTTTCAGAAAAAACAAAACATTCAACAACGAATGTTCGCTTTCTGGCTTTGCGGTCGAAATATATGTTTGTAATATGATTGCGCGATGGAGAGTCGACGCCGTAATTGCTCCGGCTGAATCTTTCGGCCAATTGAACCGCGTAAACCTCGTCCGTTGCCGGGTGCATATGTGGATATATGGGATTTTTGCCCGGTAGATCCGGATCCCTGCCGGTCATAATGAAAAATGGCGTTTGTTACGTTGACGCGTGAACCGAGGAGCGGTGTGCGAAACACATCTGTTCAATGAATTCATCCCACTTTTCTGGCATCAATTTCGCTGTTGGTTTGAGCATTGCTTTGAGGTTTTGGTTGCAACATTTGACCAACCCGTTTGCCTGGTGGCGGTAGGGCGTCGAGTATATCTTCTTGGTCCAGATTTGTCTCAACTCTTTCGTGAAAACCGCAGACGTAAAGCACGGTCCTTGATCTGAAGTTACTACACGAGTTACACCGTAACGAGAAACTCTTTGGGCCATTTCGAAAAGTAATCAACGAAGCACACAATATACTAGTTTCTTTAACGTGTTTCGGGTAACGGGCCTATAATGTCGATAACTATCATGTGCCACGAAGCAAACGCTTTGATGGGTTGCATAACGCTGGCGATTTGGGCCATACCTGAAGAGTGCGCAATATATGCAGGCATCGATGAATTCCTGTACATCCACTGTCATATTCAGTCAGAAAATTTCCGAGTGATTTTTTGCGTAAACTTTGTCGAATACTAAATTACCACTGTATTTGGTGGCATGATACTGTTCGACTAAAGTGTGCCGTAAGTCCGGTGACAGTACGAATTGAAAATCCCAAAGCTTTCCGTTGCCGGGCTAATTTTTCCTTTTTGCTCGATACAAAACGTTATCGAAAACTGCGAACTGGTGTTCATGTTATGAAGCCAATCCTTTACCGGTTGTAATGTATCGACAATATTTTTTATAAAGTATAAAGTGGTTCATAGCTTTTAGCAGGGTCGCATTTTTGAGCGCTGATTATGCCAAGATAGCTCAAGACGAAAATACATGGAATATAGGTCACGTTCGGTGATTTCGGAATCCTCAGGTGGGTTGATTTCGGGGAATCTATTGATACCTCAGATCTATTGAGCGAATTGCCGTCGGCTACGCTGCTTATACTTATTGCTTATTGCTATTGCTTATATCCCTAGATCGCGGCGAGCTATTGGATCGTTCCGTTTACCTGTGCAGCTTCTGCCAATAAGCTAGCAATGAGTGTCATGCTCTTCCTCGAACGGCCTAAATTTCGCTTATGTGATATTTCATTCAACTTTGCATGCTTTTTGCTCTTGTTGGGTTTAGCTTGTTACGTGTTTGTACTGGACCAGCATCACCACGCTCGCGCCAGACTTTATGGTCACGTATAGACGGACCGTATTGTGATGAAATCCGGTAGTTTTGCTCGTTTCCTTGGCTCGATATCGAACAGAATTTCATAGTGCCGCGATCGGCCTTCATATGATTCGCTGTAGTCCGGATTAGAATTTTCTAACGGGTTCCGGGTGTGTTTATGCGTTTCGGCACTGCCGTTACACTAACTTTGTGTTTATTCAACATCATGCTCAACATTTCTTTCAATTTTCAATTTGTTCCCGATTCATCCGTTACATTAGTTCAACAGGATTATCAAATTGTGCCTGTGTGTCGTATTGATAACTTGACTGCTATGAACAGTTTGGCGGTATCTGACTTTTGTTCGATCGTTTTCGTTCGTTGTCGCTCCGTTTCTGTTGTTTTGCCTTTGATGATGTCGATTTTTGATTTCGGTCTGGGTTTGGCAATTGGTATTAAAATTCAGATTTCCTCGTCCGCCATTTCGATAGCTTCAGTACTCGAAACTCCTGAGATACAATTTTGGTGATTTCTACCCTGTTTATATAGAATATTATATTCAAAATGAAAATTTTATGCGCCAATTTAAATAGCCTAAACTCATTTGATCAAGTTATTTTCGCTTGTTTAAAATTTGTTGCAGATGCGCATAATCATTGTCGCGTATTGTTCTAAAATTTCCGAGTAGGTAAGGCCGTTGTGATGCATGACCCTTGCCACTGCAATGCATTCCAACTCAGTGATTGAGTAAGGAGTTTTTTTGCATCCCGATAATTGCTAATATCGTAGTATATTACACGTTCACTTCCAGTTTTGTCCACTTGAGCTAATATGTAATCGATCCCGTATTTGCTTGCATCTGTAACACTAGAGGATCCGGACATCCTAGCACTGACGGCGTCGTCATGCGGATTTTTAGTATCTCGAAAGCTTGTTGTGCGTTGTCGGACTAAAGCTTAGCTGAATTTTGTAGAGCGTGCACGCTTATTTGTAATATCGTAAAGCGGAGCGGCTGTTGTCCCATAATCCTGAACGAATTGGTGGTAGTGGTCCGTTAAGTCTACGAAGCTTTTATGTTGGGTCGTTGAACGCGGAACCTAAAATTCCTTCAATTTTTTCGGATTCGGCGTTACTCTGTTTTTCCCAACGATATGACCCAAGAATGTGATTGCGTTTTTGAGGAATTCGCGCTTACAGGCGTACTTCTTAAATTCGCAAGCTTGAATGATATCAGACAAATGATATTGTTGGAATAAAAATATATATAATATCCAAATAACATAAGCATAATTAGCGCAACATACCAACTAATACTAATTGCATCATGCGTTGAAAAGTAGCTGGGCATTTGAAAGCCCAAATGGTATGACATTAAATTCGAATAAACCGTTCTATCAAACAAAGGTGGTTTTTTCCTTGTCGGCTTCGCGCATAGGTATTTGCCAGTACCTGCATTCAAATCAAGGGTCGAAAAATACTTGGCTCCAATGAGCGAATCAATCGTTTCGCCTATGCGAGGAACGGGAACTATCCTTGTTCGTGGTTGAATGTAACTCGCGATAGTCCACGCAAAATCGCTGAGACTAACCATTTTTGCTTGTTAGCAAAATAGGCAAGGTCCACGGGCTGAATGACCTGCGAATTCGTCAAGCTTTGTCTGTGCTTAGTTCTATCGCAAAGTGGCAATCTATGCGGTGGTACGTAACTTCACGAGTTTTTGAACCGTGGTTTCGACCCTATGTTCGACTCGGGCATTGACTCCGAGGCAGCTTTTCCCATTGCGAGTACATCGTGATAGTTAAAACTGTAGATAGATGTCGTTTACCACACTCTTTAGTTTTTGTTGTGTCTACACATTGGTTCGAATTTCAGCCGAATCCATGTGTTCCGACTGATAAACCACTTGCTATCGAAAGCGTTGAACGTTTGTTCGACGTTGCTCCTTTCGCACTTAGGGGCAAAGTCCGAATCTTGCGCGCGACGCTGCAATGAGCATGCGTAATGTTTTTCCCGCTACAGGGATGTCTACAATTATGGAAACGCTTTGATCCATTGTCTATTTGTGACTCCTGTGCGCTGCAGTTTTGCGTCCACATTTGGCCCTATTCCCCTCACCAGGGCCGTGGTCCATTGCGAGCCGCTTTTATTTAATACTTTTTACATTGCTTGTACTCAAATAAAATAATACTGTAAGGATCATTGCTACGTTTTTTGCAAAACTTGAATTAGTTACTTTGGCTTACAATTTTCTTTTCGATCCATTTTGTTGTGACTGTGCAATAATTTCGGCTTTATCGTCACTCACGACCGTATCAACGATATCGGCTTCCATCCTTTGTACAAGTGGTTATCCTTCGCGGATCTCGTACTCCGGTCGATATAGATCGCAAACTGGAATAGTAATAACATAGTTTTTGACTATAGAAACATTAGGTATTGCAAGTCCATCCCGTCAATGAACTTCGCTAAATGTTCGACGTGAATTGAACGCGGCAGTTCAGGTACTTTGATCACAATATACTTAAATGGTTATGGCCCAATATTTTCAGGTAAAATTTGGGTTCCGACCAGGTCGTATCCCCAGGTTTCGTGCTCCCAAGTACAAAATAAGTATACAAAATTTATTCGGAATCCTGAGGATGTTGTTTTTAAAATAAGGATTTTCCTGTATTTTGAATCCCATGGGCATGTTCAAAAGCCAATTTCGACTCCGCCATGCAGCGTAAATTATGACAATAACAGCACACAATTTGCAGCTATATTGACGATTAATTTCTATACCAACAGTGATCCAAATCGCTAGATATTGCCATTTTCGTGTATTTTGGTCTCATATGTCCAATTAATTTGACACAAATCCTACATTCTCAAAGAGCGGCATATGGAAGCATTATATGATGCTGTCTTTCAGAGGCTTATTTGTTCTACTGGATGAACGAGCGCAATTTACATAGCAGTTGCCGAGCTACAGTATAAAGTTATTTCTCAGGCTCTTTTACGACCCTAACTCTGCCCTTCTCGACCAGCTTTATCGGGGAAAGATGTTGTAATGTACCAAAAGGTTACGAATATATATTATATACATGCTTTCAAATAAGATATCTTGCGAATATCCAAAGTTGTGCTATTCCTGTCACCGTAAAAACCCAGTAATGGACTTTGTCAAATATCACAAGTACACGGATAGTAAGAATTCTTCGCGTAACTCGTTTCACTCACTCACTACACTCAGAATTCAGTAAAGCTGGG
The DNA here is from genome assembly GCA_030248225.1 of Trileptium ribeirensis. Taxonomy (NCBI): domain Eukaryota; kingdom Metazoa; phylum Nematoda; class Enoplea; order Enoplida; family Thoracostomopsidae; genus Trileptium; species Trileptium ribeirensis. The sequence goes on from JASANE010002891.1 coordinate 8,995, forward strand.
GATATTGATTTTTGAAACGGAGTGAGTGAAGCCAGCGGAGTTTTTCATTTATAGCTTTGCTTAGCGCAAAGATCGTATAAATTTCTTTTTGTTTGTTTGTGGTGATCATATCACTCATCACCGGATGGATGGATCTTCATAAACTTTTTTATTTCATCACAAATTTAATCTATTTATTTATTTTCTTTAGACGCTAAAGCCGCCGACCACGTCTGAGCCTGAACAAAAGTTGATTGATTTTGGCCTCAAAAATAGTCAGATTTTGCTGCTTTTCCAATATACGATGGATGTAGGTTAATCGAACGTGTCTATAGGTGTTTAGGGGTTGATAAATATGATAAAACAGTTGTATCTGCGTGGTATGCATCAAATAAGGAATGTGTTAGGAGCCGTACTACGTAAAAACACTTTTCAAATTAGGGAGCTGAATTTTGAACGCCAAAATGATGAATAAATGCAGAACAGCCACACTCGCTCAGTTTCCCCTCGCTTTGAGAGTTACTAGTTTAGCAAATGTGACTATGGACTTGAACCATGAATATTTTGGGAGAAAAAATATCCAGTCCTTTCATGTGTGTCCATGTAAAAATTGTAGCTACCATCGTAATAATCAGTAATCAAATAGTCGTAGTAATAATCAAATAGTTTCAGGCCACTTCTACGTAGCTATTACAATGCATTTAGACGTAAGAGTTTGTGCCGATTGCAGCGCAACAGGTAAGTATTTTGCATAATATGTCGATATAAATATCATTTCATGTTTGTCTTTAATTTGCATCGTTAATTTATTTCCAGTATTAGTTCATTTCGGGATTCATAACCAGTATCATCGGTTCATACGCTGTGGCAAAATTTAGGTTCTTGGTTGTTTGATATCCTGTCAAATTATTGGTTACTTGCCATGAAAAATTATTTTTCATAACTCGTAATATATTTCGTCTAATGTTTGCGTTGAAAATATAATTGGTAGATTATGTATATATAATACATTGATTCTTAATGTGTTATCATGTTACCTATATATAACAGTCTTCACATCGTTTTTGTTAATCTGATAACCGGCGGAAATATTAAATTTTAAAATACGTATTTTAAGATTTGAAAGCCGGTTGAGGGATCATGTCTTCAGTTCATATCAGTTGAGAAAAGGTGGTTGCAAAATAACCGAGCTCATGCCATCTGGAAACTTTTCTTTGGAATGGATAATTTCAGAATATATGTCTATACGAACTGAACAACAGACACTAATAGACTGGGCTTTGTCCTGTATTCATCTATTTTTGCAGTGTGTCCTCTAATTTGGTCACATTCGATTTATTAAAATTTTTATGTTTCACCACCGGTCGGAGTCACTAAATTTTTAGAAGGTGTTTCGTTCCTGGTGTGTATAGAAAGATATATAGGATAGATTAGACATATGTATAGGAGAAATATATTTTTTGCTAAGGATTGATATTTTCCTCTAGCGCCGTTGTAATCGGATTGTTCTCCGGTGTTGCTACTTTCCAAATAAAAGCTTTTACACCTAAAGCATTACACAGTAACTAGACAAGGCAGCATATAATAACTATGAATTTAAACCGTTTTCACAATTGGAACCGTAGCCAATATTTTAAAGATTATGCATTATCTATTAAATCTTATGCACAGCCTTTTAGATTGTGAAAAATCTTTCTTATCTCTGCAAGCGGTGTATGTGATTGTGATGTAAGCTAATTGGTTCCAAGGATATGCCGCCCGGTGACCTCCGCATTTAAACATTATCGAAGCATGCTTTTGTACCCAAAAGTCGGTTAGCATAGTTGGAAGCCGATGGGTTCTAGTTGTGTGCAGCAAAATATTTCGGTGCACCGTAGAACACTGTCTATTCTCACAGTAGCGCTAATCCTGTAGGGCCGTACACAATTTCCGTGTACAGCAAACACTCAAATAAGCAATTACTTGTATTGGTAACAGAATATTAACGTTATTGAAATATGAGTTGGATTTATTTAGTCTCTATTTCCCGATATGAGGCTTTATTGTACTAGCTTTCTCACACAGAAATATATTTGCGCTCCGAGTTCAAAACTATGTAACTAGTTGGTGCATTAGAATTTTGAACTAAAACAGAAAGCCAAAATGCAGTCTAATCTGAACAAACAAAAATGATTGACCTTAGCTAATATGCAAATCTGGCCTGTCATGGCCGAAAGTAGGGACCTTGGATTTAGTCCAACATTGGACACACATGTGGGATTTGGAAACTTGAAAGTACTCCCACCATAGGCAACCCGACGAACTACCTTAAATCAATCACTTTTAGAGTGACTAAAAATAAGTGTTAGTTTATTTTGGCTACGTTTCGAACGCATTTGAATAAATTACGATTATCCTCTATTTTACAAAAAACATGTTGTATTTTTTCACAATCCGGGCCACTGTCTGAATTATATTGCTTTCTAATTTTCTGTAAAGTTCTTTGGTTTGACATTGATATTTCAGTTATGTTGCTCGGAGTTTAAACGCACTGCAGGCATGTACATGTTCAATTTATAGTGTGGTTTCAGTAAATATTTTTACCATACTTTCGTTGAAAACGAAAATGTCTCAGGTTCAAAACAAAAAATTGTGTAACTATTACGCTGATAAAAGGGTAAGTGGTCGGCAATATCACGGTCCACCATAGTCCATACCGCTACCTTTGATTCTCATTAACACTAATATGTTGTGTTAATAAGGTCCGAATTCAAAACCTTTGTTTATTGTTATAAGGTAATCATGGGTACACACGATTTAGAAGATCACATGCTAAGGAATTGTCTTATTAACATTCAGCTTCAACCTCAGTTTTGATTTCGCCCGAAAAGATGATACTCTTAAACAATGTGCATGGACATCTTGGAAATTGCAGTAAAACAACTCACGGACATTTTACAGATGTTCAATTACTAATTGCAAAAAATATGCTTTTATTTCCGCCCGTAACTGTAGATTAGAATAACCACATTTCTATTAACAACCGGCATGGCGCTATTGCGGAGACAATAGGGCTACTTCTGTACAGTATGAATTCAATTTAGATTAATCTTAATTTACTGGAATCAAAACCACCATTTCTTTCCAGGTATACCGAAAGCTGTAAAATATTCGTTGCTTACAACAATATTTTGTTTATTTATTAATTGCGGACCTTATTAAGGCTTTTTGAATTTGTAGTATAATGTAATTATATATATTTTAGGTGCTCAATGGGCATCGGTAAGCTTCGGTGTATTTTTGTGCGACGACTGTTCATCAATACACCGCGATCTACCAACTGGAATGAATGTTGTAAAAAACCTGTGCAGGGACAGCTTCACACAGGATGAATTAAACGTTAGTGAAGTTTTAGGTTTTATAGTATTTCCGAGGCGTAAAAATCACTTTGAACCTTCGGTATTTTCTTATATATACGTACTCGCTTGTCTTTGTTTTCCTAATGCACGCCGATAATATTAAAATTATAAATGGGACATCCGTTTTAATATAGTTATTTTGGTTACGGAAGCTTAACTTTCTTTGTGCGCAAAGCATGAGCAAACATTCGAATTGGTAAATGTTTTTTAATTCTGAGTGTAGTGAGTGAAATGAGTGAAGCGAAGAATTTTTACTAGCTACGACAGCGTTGAAATTTGACAATGTCTGTTATTTCGTTTTAGGGTGTTCTATTTTGGATAAATGGATTGATTAGCGCGATAGCTCATTTCATTTGAAAGCCTGAAACCTCTTTAAAAACTCGCTTACAGTTAGGTGCGAAGTCCGATTTTAAAATTCAGAAAAGCATGCTCCAAAGGGACCCAAAAATCACTTTATTTATTGCAACTGGATAACCGGCGTAAATATCTGAGTCAAATCAGGCTTATTTTGTAGAGCAAATATATCTCTGTAAGATTATGTGGATGTTGGGTTTGTATCTTATACTAGGTTCATGAGACACAAAATACTCGAAAATGGTATATAATATCTGCACAATTAATAGAGTTATAATGGTGATTTTTGTGTCATTTGATAGACAAATTCATTCTCCATGTAGCTGTAAATTGTGTGCTTCTATTGTATTTACGCTGTATTAGTGGAAAACTGGTTTCCATGGGCCCTTTGAACCTAAAACACATGAAAATAATCATATTTCTGCAATCGCTCAAGCTATATGGGATTTTTGGTCTCAAATCGTAGAGCAATTCATTCTGTGCAAATGGTGCGCTGCTGTTGTCATGCCGCTATTGCTGTTATTTACGCTGCAGAGCTTTGTTGAAACGGGTTTTTTCATGGGTCTATGGTACCCGTAATACACGGAAATGGTAATCTCCGAAACCTACAGAGCTATATGAATGTTTTTGGTCGAATTTTGAAAAGTGATTTATCCTTTATGTATTTGCTCATTGCAAGCACAATCGGCATATCTTCTCAACTATTCAAGCAACGTGGCTGATATTCGGTGCCTCATTTTGAAATTTAATGACCATTAAAGCTGTTTACCTATCTTTAAGCTACATATTAAACAATCATAATTTACTATGTTGTCGAGAATACAGCCTACTAGTGATAATGAACTAATTTAAAATGTTATTTTTGTCCTCAATCACTTTGATTGATTGATCTCTGAGGAACTGATACTTGGGTAAGGACTGTAAGGTTTTTAGAACAAGTGCTGCAAAACATGAAACTAATTATGAGGACCAGCGTGTCAAGTTAATTAATGTTAAGTTGAATTAACGTTAGGCTGGCTGCTCGACAGACCCTCGGTTACCGGGAGCGGCAACAGCCCGGAATCATCCATGCTCAAAATTTATTAGGGAACTAACTGGGAGTTGGGCCAGACCAGGAGAGTTCAAAGGCCGGGGATGCCTGGTTTGGGGAAGCCAGTTAGGCGTCAATTTTTTCAAGGTTTGCCGGTTTTTCCTAGATCTGACAGTATCCGTATTAATCCATCTATCGCTTTTGTCAATCTAATCAGTTTCAGTTTTCGGATAGTGCATAAGAGTTCTGGATAGGTCTTCATAACTTCATATATGTTCATTGCCATAACTGCCCAAACAGAGTATCGTTTTGATGAATATAATAGGTAGGGTTATATAAAGATAAAGTGGATGTAAACATTTCCATCGTGGACGTCTCTGTAGGTTAAAAAATTTTGTGTGGTATAACATTTGCTCATCAGATAATTTTATTCCTCTCGACGGTGCCAGGTTTTTGAAACTTCTTTAGATATTTCTAAAGCGACTATATGTAGAGCGTCCTAGTCACGGTCACAAGATAATGCATATAAAAATCGTTAGTCTTTAAAGAGTTTAATTAGGCCTTGAAATTTAATGATGACTGCGATCGGAAATTGTTTGTTGGCGATTTACTGACAGTTACTGGGCTCTCCAAATTGTTTACGGTGGGGGCCTCTGGCATTTTTCGGTTCCCCCCCTGGTTCAGAACAGGTGCTTCCTGGCAAAATTTTAGGGTCCCCCCGGTTCACCGTCTTTTCGAAATTTTTTTGTTTCCAATCGGTCCAAAGTACATAAAATGTGATCAAAATTTATACTAAAATTCCGTTTTGAAGCCAAAAATTTCCCAAATTTTGTCAAAATTTGCTTCAAAATCGTCTTTTGACTCCATTAAAACCATTTTGGCAGTGTTTATCTTGGAAAAATGCCCCTGGCAAAATTGGGCGCCCCCGGTTCGGAGCCAGGGGAACCCTTGGTTTATGTCCCCTGACAGAATTTTCAGCGTATGTAAAGCCCAAAGTTACATGGAATTGCGGTGTTGGGTAGCTATGGACCATGGGTGTCAAGAGGCTGTGAGGGTTACCACCCTGCTAAGGGTCGGCCTTCCCTACCTCAAAGGTTCCGTACTTGTTCCCACCCACAGAATCACCCCGCGCCGAAGTCGGCGGGAAATTTCAGGAAATACAGGGCAATAGTGTGCCGAAATAGGGCAAATTAGGAATGGCTTAACGCAAATTGACAGAAAATGTGGGAAATTTGAGCAAAATTGGGGACAATTTTGTGTCCCGAAAATTTCAAAATTTCAACGGCCCCAGCCGCCGCCGACGAACTACCTCCCTCCGCCGACGAACTACCTCCCTCCGCCAGGTCGACGAACCTTAGCCACCCATGCTATAGGTTAGTGTGTATAGCTATCGTGAGATGCATATTTGATATATTTTTATAAAAAGAAATTATTTGGAAAATATTGTCTGGCTGGATAAATGCTTCAAGCTGTAAACTTGTTTTTGTGTTCAAATTTTATGTGTATATACATTCTGTTCTATGTTGAAAAAGTAATCTATTTGAATTTTACTTTAAGAAGCTTCATCCTGGCGCTAACAAGTCTGTTTCTGGTATCACCGATCGGTGCTTACCTCCGTGGTATTACAAACCAGAGCGCAATGATTGTCTGTAAGATAGTTGCTGTTTTCTTAAACGTAATATTGCCAGGCTATATGTAGTATGACCTCGTCAAAACTGTACTGTATTGAAGTTGGCCATATATACACTCCTCATACCCATTTGTGCTTGGGTTACCTTAAAATGTGTGTGGGACTTGAATTTTTAATAATTACTAAAGAAAGAATTTGTGGTTTTATGTTTAACATAATATTCCAAATGTCATGTGTTACTTCAATTCCAGCATTTATGACGGATAATATTTTCTTTGTCAACTGGTATCGAGCGAGTTTACCAACTAAGAATAATTCACTAACTACACGCTGTATATACGTCATAAATTCTGGCTTTACAAACGTGCGTCGAAATTACCGGGAACCTATATATATTCAACGTGGCGGCGCGAAACTTTTTCAGCGCGAACACGATTTCCAGAATACAGTGTGCATTTATATGTTTAGTTATGTAATATGTATGACGTACGGGGCATTAAGAATGGTCTATATATAGCTTTTTGAACGCTGAATACAATGATTTGGTTAATGGGTTTCAGCTGGTTTGGGTCAACGAACCTCATCCACGATATTAGTCTGTCTTCAGTTTTTTTGATTATATTGCTTTTAGGGCTTTTAGAAAGGTTATGTCGGTGTTTCGGCATGTTGAATTATGACGGTCTCCGTTTAATTGGTTATGCATTGTTTTCTGTGCCTTAAATTTTAAGCTTTTATAGATTTTTTCAACATGAATGACATTTAATGCGCGTTAACTTCTGTCATACCACTGTTATCTTCTGGGTCCATGAGTATTTTGGTGGTATTTACATCAAACACAAAGCCCGTTGGAGGTGACTACATATAATTACAACCATAGATGAAACCAACCTCGCTCCGTTTCACCCGCGCTTGTGAGATAATAGTAATAATCATATAATATAGCTAAATATAGTGACTGACTGCCATTTTAGCAATTTATACCGTATGCTAAAATTTAGTGATTTTTAAAATCTATAATCAAAAATTCGCCAATTTTTTTCTGCCGCAAAGGGAAATGTTTAGTGTCACAGAAGAGTACCTGAGACCTAAGCTAGAACTCCATAAAGTACCCGAGGCTAAACTGGGTGGTACCTGGGGAGACGTCAAAATACCAAGGTTCTCATTCCACTGAGCAGGGAAGTCAGTAAATTGATTCTGCAAATTTTATTTAGAAATCGCTTTTTTGATTGACGTACCATACAACGACACTATTTATGTTCCGCTCAGTATTTCACATCTACGGGTGCTTCAGAAGAAACATTTGAATCGACGTTCAGAATTCAGAGATAATTTATGTTGCATGGAAAATCTAGGCAATCTGGATATTCTAGCTTGTTTAGTGCATTTTTTTTCTTCATCAGTTTGACAAGAAACACACAAATATGGTTTTTGAAAAAGTAACATATTTTTGTACGATGGTTTTGATCCGCGTCTTGTTTGTTAGTGATTTCTATACCTTGTATCATCGGCTATGCGCTGTAATAGTGTCTGTGTGTTTGGCTTGGAAAAATGATTGTATGTTAAAATATTTATTAGATTTTGGCTATTTGATTATTAATTTGTGGTTAGAGCTGGAGTAGGCAACTGGCCTGTACACAGTGGGGGATGGGCGTGTGCGTTGCCACCAACTTTCCAAATCCTCCCATGTCCGTCCCCCACTTGGCCGAAACCCCCATGTTCAACTAAATCCGAAAATTTTTTATGTCTCAAAATTTATGTTTGTATGCAAAATGTTTTCTAAACATTTAATTACCATTATTACTAATGCTAAAACGTCGTTTTATAGCTTGACAAAACTTGAACGGCAACAAAACTACATGGAAATATTTAATATTTTTAAGCAAAATTAATTCCCCTACTTTGAAATTTTTTCCAAAAATGAACATGGGCCGTCGAACTTTCCCCACTTTTCGGAAGGCCTTAGACAGCCCAGAGTGCTATGCTTGGTATTATAATGTGCGATACGTTGCTTTTAAAGTTGATAAGAAAATGTATCATTGGCGTACTGTTAACATAATTTTCTTAGTATAACGTTTATGTTGCGTATCGAGCATTCAAAAGTATATAAATGTTTATGTGTGTAATGCCATACAACTTCCTCCATCAAGCAATAATCTATTAATAGCGTCCATAATTGAAAGAATTACACATTGTATTGCTGCAATGTTGGTGAACGGTTAAAAAATTATCGAAACTTTAGCTACAAATAATGTGATTAATGGAAACCCACTTTGATCAAATGCGAAGCATACTCGGTATATTTTCTGGCATGGGCACGAGTGTATTATGTGTACTACTGCACTGGCCTGTTTGCACGGATAGAAGAATGGTTTAACCAACGATATGAATGTAGTACGACTGACTGTAAACGCTGTAAGCTCGCTGACACCGCGGTGCTAGCTACTTTGCTTTTAGTTTAAATGGTAGACGGTACAATGTGTAGACAAATGGTTGCAAAGAAATTAACCGAAAATAGACATAGATAATTAGAAGAAAGTTACTGTTAATGATGGGCAAGAATATCTTTATATTATCTACTGTTACAAGGACATTCAGATATCTTAGAAACTGAAATGATATACATGAATTAATCAAAATTTAAAAGAGTTATAAAAGTCATATAATCCGCGAGTAAACTTAAGATGCGCCCATCGACTATCCTATTTTGTAAAAGCCGATAGCGACGCGCAAACCATTGTTACGGAACAAATGTGGAAATTTCTTCGACTTTTCGAAAACAGAAAATTGGCAAAATCAGAAACAAGCACCTAAAATTACAGTTTGTGTTCGAACAGAATTTTGACGATTTTGAATTTGCAGTGAAAACTGTTATCGAACGCCTATCAGCTTCTGATTCGTATTTGTCTGTGTTCGCGAACAAATTTAACGCAAAACTGACGTCACAAATCAATCGTTCATGTTGTTTACCTTACAGTGTTCGCGAACAAATTCAGCGAATCCAAATCCGGTAGATTTTCGTTCGCAAAAAATTCGGTAATTTTCCTTGAATTTTCGCGAACACAAATTTACCGGATTACTATCACAGAGCTTTGTGTTCGCGAACAGTTTTGCGCCGCATTATGGTTTACCAAAAAATGTTCAGTAACAGATTTTTAACCGAAATAGCAAAATAGGATTATTGATGGGCGTGGGTTAAGTTTACTCTCGCATAAGAATATCCTATGTATCCATATTACTATGTGTTGGCAGTCAATCAGAATCATGTGTGGAGCGGAAACGAATCTTATTTAATGTTATGAGATATTTTTGCTTTAAAATGTGCATTTTATTCCACGATTTCTGCGCAATGTTTCACCTTAAATATTGGAGATGTTTGCATTCTCGGTCGGCAAACGGGAATTCTATAATAATTGTAAACAGAAGAAAAATTCAGAGAGAATTTATATTTATTTCGGTCTGAAAGAATATTTTTAGTACATCATTATCAATTTTAAACTATATGCAAATCCCGCATAAGAGACTGTAATGGTTGTTAAAAGTAGCCTGCGTTAGATTGATGGTTTCAGCGCATATTGCAAAATCAAACGTTAGCTATGCGTAAAATAATGTATTGCATAGAAAAAATTTCCTTTTTTGACACACATTGTTTTAAATCATAATCAGAATGCACGTTTAAGGCTTATTGGATTTTCTATTTTTAAGTCAAATTGTCATGTCGGAAGTATGAACTAATATTTATCATTGATGCGTAATAATCAATATCAAATATCCTTTGAAATGTTGAAGAGCCCTGAAGTACGAGTGGATACAAGGACGTTACGCGAGGCATGATTTCGTTGACAATGCTGCGATTTCAAATGCTGCGTACACGCAAACTCCGTTCATATGTCAACTGTACAAACGAGCTCGAGACTCCGCTTTGTATCAGCTGAAGATGTTTATGCTCTCTGAACACGATGGTCTACTTAAATACTGTGGTATTGGGGTAAGCTGGCCACTCGTGTTATTTTGGTGAATATATATATTGTGTCCTATAAGCAACACCCAAACTTCAAACTGTTGCTGATACTGACAATACACACACAACCCTAATACTATCAGGAATTACAGTCTACGTTTATATAATAGGAACATATAAACATCTGCGTATATATAGCAAAGTGTCTGATACTCGGCTTAATTCAGCTGATGCAATAACTGCAGTAAGACTGTATTCAGTTAACCAAAATAGCTGTGAACTTCCGCCACAATGGTCCGGCATTAGTCTTCAAAGTCCCATATCATAATACTATTGCTTCAAGTAATAAAAGCTATGATCTAACAGGTTCCGTAGCTGATTTTTCCCCAACAGGGAGGCCATCGACGGCATCTGGTGATGCTGCGATAGCGGATATTTTCTATTGTGTTGACTATAGTTTGACAAAATTACTTCGCCGTTGTGCTGTTTAAATCGGCATCAGCAAATTGGCTGTTTTCTGAATTGTTAAAAGTCTGTAAAAACGTTTTAGATTGGCGTTTAATTCATGCTCTGAATGAGCATGATTATGATCGCATGGTTGAATTTTTTGAAAAAATGGCTACAGTGTCCCGGCGATGATCCGAATTTAGCTGACGAAGTCATATGGTCCGACGAAAAGCAATTTTAAACTGAATGGCCAGTTAACCAGTATAACTGTGTTCATTGGCATACACAAAACCCACATAAATCTATTGAACACCATTTGAATGCCCCTGGTTTCACAGTATGAGTCGGCATGTGGTCTGGTGAAGTTTTTGGGTCATTCTTTTTGGATGGTACTGTGTATGCAGGCAACTGTGTAATGATGTTGGGAAAAGAATTTTATCTTAATATTCAACAGTTTCAAAATATTGACAGGCTTCGCTTTATGCAGGATGGTACGTCTCTTCATTCTGCGATGGCTGTGCGCCGTCAATAGGACGAAACATACCCTGACCGTTCGCTGGGGCGCCGAGGATCTTTTGAATGGCATGCTCGTTTTCCGGGTTTAAACACTCGTTACTTTTTCTGTGGGGAGTATTGAAAGAGAATGTATACAAACGCAAATTCAAACGCGGTTGTTCCTGGAAGAGGCTATATCGAAGGACCTCTTCCTTCTGGAGCTTGTCATGGTTCGAAAACACTGCCGAACTGTGAGTTTGCGGCTGCAAGAATGCATTGATGCCAGATTCTCACTTTGCGTAAGTGTTATTGATCAAAAACCTAAGTTATAAATGTGAGCACGTACATAGCAAAACGTTTTAGACATGTTCATTATTTGGCATGGTTAGTCACTTTAATGCTTTGGCGTTACTTATCACACACACTGTATAATGAAATATATTATCGACTCCAGACTGGGTATATTGGCAGTACGTTTAACGTTATGAATTCGGATAGTACTTTTACCACAGTCTATAACTTGTCACTTCATCGTCTTGCTTTCCGCCGTGGTGCAGCTTTCAGAAAGCAGAGAAAATGTTTTGCGAACTATTCTCGAACGTAGTCTCAAATTTGTTTTTAGTTGTTGATATGGTAGTTCACGAAAGTTTTCCTTCCATTTATAAACATGACATCAAATTGGAGTACTTTGTCTTGCGTAGTGTGTTGCATTGAACAGTCGCATTCGTATCGACTGCTTTGCTACCATCATTGTGATGTTCCTGTTATGTTTGCTGTGATGTTCATGTTATGTTTGCGATTAGCATCTGCATCTCAATTAGACATTATATTTTCTCCCGTGCTTCGTCAACAGTATCATATCCGCCGAAAATTCGGTTTTGAAGTCAGAATAGTACATGCCCAACGCAAAAATATAGTCAACAGTGAGCTGATTATTCATAATGAGACACTGGCTTAAAACATTATTTTAACAATTTTTACCGTGTGCTGCAATGGAGGTAAATAACTTTGGGGCACGCAACCAATATTTAAAGGTTAACAATATTACCGGTCATGTGATACTAAGTCACGAAACTCAGTCCCAAATGCGTCTGGTGATGCCTTATTTATATATATTTACACTAAGAAACAGATTTGTTGGACCACTTTGAATCCATTAAAAATATAGTTGCTCTGTGCATATATTTTCAAATTTATCAATCTATAAGCTCTTCTTAGCGAAACTCAATATTGTACGTACAGTTTTTATGTTGGCATGTTTATCATAGTTGGCGCAAAATACGGAAAATTTAAACAAAAGAGATTGAATTTTACCGGAGTAGGAACAGTATTCACATAGAAACCGGAATTTCCGGTATCAGACATTTATAATTTAATTTAACCATATTGTTGTGGAGCGCCGCCATCAATAAAGCCACTCAAAAGGATTCGATGCCAATGTATTCATCTCTCTGAACTGGTTTCTACGCCATTTCCTACATTGGATGTTACATTATCTGTGATGACAGAATTAGACCGAGCAATGATATGCGTCGACTCCGGGACTGCCGTCATAAAGTCTCTTTACTGCATACGAGTCTCATTCATGTGTGGTAGTTACATAAGAATTGTGCGCTTTTGTATTTTTTGACATTAACTTCTGGATTTGAATATAATTTAATATCATTAAAACATCAGAAAACTCCAGGACTTTGATATTCTCTTGCTATGTAGCACTTGTATCAATGTCAGCGGCAAAACTGAATATATTGGGTACACTCCGGACCTTTGGTCAGCATCACTGGCTACTTCGATTTCGTCTGATACTCTGCCGTATGCTGGCACCAAATGTAGTGTATTGTGTCGTATAGAACTTTAAAGTGAATATGTGCTGGAACACCATATTATTTAATGCTGTTGTGGGGAGTTCCTGCGATCGACATAGTCGAATACAATCGTGAAATCTCTAGGTGCAACTGTAGTTGGGCGTCCATACTCGTCGCGAAGCAGAATAACTGTCGCATGGCGATTGATCAATTGAGCACTTGTTGGTTTTAAACCCCGTTACATACTTGATACTGCGAAGAATTTTATAATGGAATGTCCACATTGATACAGTTTCGCAACAAAATTTTGTTGAGGTAATATGGCTCGAGGCGGTATGCCATAGCCCGAGAGTATAGTGTTGCAATAGTAACGTGGAGTACTGAAATTGATTTTATCGTCTTGGTGAGATTTTTACAATTGCATTTTAATCATGTATCGATAAGTTATTCACTACAGTTGCTGAGAATTTATTTTGGTACTATTAGTTTATTGAATTCTGAGTGAGTGAAACGAGCAAAGCCAGGAATTCTTACTACTCCTGACACCGATGGAATTTGGCAATGCCCCGTTATTGGGATTTTAGGACGACATATATAACTTATCTTTGGCTGGTCGGATGGATTCGCTCGACCCTCATTTGAAAGCTTAAAATCTCTATTTTGTACCTTATAGTTAGCCGCAAAAATCGATTCCAACTTCTTTCCTCCGAAAAAGCGAGGCAAATGATTTCGGGTCCCAGCGAGCCGAAAAATCACATTACTTATTATAACTCAATAACCTGTGTGTAGATATTTGAGTGAAATTCCTCGCGATTCGTTCTCTCAGTATGTAGGATTAGTTTCAAAACGTTTCTAAATGGGGCCCATGAGACCCAAAATACACGAAAATGGTGGTATCTTTTCAACCACTTGAGGTATATATAGGCATTTTTGGTCTCATCTGTGGAGCGAGTCATCCTCTAACTGGTTGCAAATAATATGCTGATATTGTCATTAGTTACGCTACTGCATTGTATTAAAACATGTTTTTCAAATGAATCCATGGGACCTGAAATACTCGAAAATGATAATATATCCGCAGCCACTCAAGTTATATGAATGTTTTTGTCACAATTTATAGAGCAGTTAATGAACTGCCAAATAGTCTATGTAGTTGAAAATAGTATGCCCCTGCTGCATTGTGTTAAAACGGGTTTTTCAAATAAATCCATGGAACCCGAAATACACGAAGATGGTAATATATCCGCAACCACTCAAGCTATATGAATGTTTTGTCGCATTTTATAGAGCAATTCATTCTCTATGTAGCTGAAAATAGTATGCGGCTGCTGCATTGTATTTAAACAGGGTTTTTAAATGAATCCATTGGACCCGAAATACACGAAAATGGTGATATATCCGCAACGGATTGTTTTGTCGCATTTTATAGAGCAATTCATTCTCTATGTAGCTGAAAATAGTATGGCGCTGTTGTCATTACCGCACTAGACGGTTGGCTCCAAGCGGTTTTTCCATGGGCCAATGGGATTCTAAATACACGAAAATGGTAATATCTCCTTAACCCCAAAATCTATAATATAGGTGTTTTTGATCACATTTTGTAGAAGAAATTAGGGTTTATTTGTAATTTGATGCTTAGTATAGCTGTATTCATCTCTCTAAAATACATATTCAACACTCAAAATTCACCGACTTGGCTAGAAGACAAGCTGCTAGTGAAATAATCTAGGCCTAATTTATTAATATAAAATTCATGTCTTCCATCTGACAAAACCTTTTAGCTATTATATACTGTATCGTTCTATGAATTACTTGTGGCATTGCTATATAAGTTTGCATGTACTGTACAATGCGCGCGTCGCGAAAAAAGAGCAGCGTGACAGTGTTTTCCAGTTTTGATACAACTTTATGTGTCATTTTCACTGTATGTGTTATGTTCTTAGATATAACTTACTTCTACTGTATAGTTTTTGTTATGTTCAGAAAAAGCCTTCTGCGACAGGATTCAACGTTCTTGAAACCGACGCATGTTTTATTCCAGAGAAAATGGGTAAATCCAACGGGCTTCAAATCATTGTTCCATTCGAAGACTCAATACGCAACTTTTTTGTGTATACGGATATGTCACAGGTATGTCACAAGCCGATCATATGCTTCATTGTAATCAGTAAAAAGAAATGTTATAGTTGCTGCTAATTTAAGGTTACTTCATATTCTTACTATCGTTGGATCTCCGGCAGTAGCTAATTTAAGGTTACTTCATATTCTTACTATCGTTGGATCTCCGGCAGTAGCGGCTACTGTACAACTATAGCACACCAAACAGCGGGTTTCCGAAACTGCTCCAAAATCCGGGGTCAAAGTTCGAGGTCAGCTTTAACTGGGAAAAGCATCCAAATCAAGGTCAATCATGATAGAAACTAAACTTTTTTCAGAAATCGTGATGTTGGAAGCTAAATTTTTTTCAAAAATTGTTAATTTACTCATAAATCTAAAGGTTGGATTAAAGGTGCTTTTCATCATAAAAAAGAATTTTTAATCAGAAAAAGTTTAAACAATTGCAGTGTTCGAGATTGTCAGTTCTTTTTAAATCGTTATGTTCACTTTACGAACAACAACGAGCTCTTTTTTACTAATGAAACAATGTATTTGTGCAGAGAAAGTCTATACAACAGCACAATAAGTGAAAAGCCAACTTTACCGTTATCTGTATTCTAAGCCTAATGCGGCGTTCACTTTATAATGTCCCCGCTGTTTGGAACTTTTGTCCTCCTGTAGTCATGACCCTACCGTATAGGCAGTCAAAGTGACACTCATACTGTAAATCAATTTCTGAAGGTGTACGACACATCCCTGACTCACTCCTACATTTTTTCTTTAGAGTGTCGTACACACCCTTAGCTACCAATTTGGCGCGAATTAGCTGTAACGGACACCGGCTGTAGCTAATGCGGTTTATTAGTCAATTATTGTTACGTGTAGTATGTTTTAAATTCTTGATATTTATATCTAGGCCATATATGAACGTTGATGAAATAATGCCGCACACTGTCAATTAAACTGCAAAAAGACACGGTGCGCTTGACACTGTCGAGAAGTGGTAGTACGCCTAGCTAGCTACCTTTGAAAAAATTTATAAAAACATGCGGGTATCTAAGACACCCTGTTGTCGATAGGGTGCCTGACACTGTGCGGTGTACATAGGTTCCAAACATTGGAGACATAACCTAGTATAAGTTTCACACTTTATATACGGCTTAGACAAAGCCTAACACTAAGTGTGGGGCTGCCGCCCCAGAATCCTGCTTTAAACTGTTTTTCTAATAAAAATTAACGTTTTTAAATACATCAATTATATACTGTAGAGGTTTTCTCTATAAGAGTGCCATGAGACAAAGTATTGCATGTATTGTCATTACAATGAAGTTACCGCTTGTGAAAATAGTGAATATGCATGGCTCGATTACTCAAGCGCCAAAGGATGTTATGCCGCAAGGTTACCTGTTATGTGCTATGTGTACCTTGAACGAATCAGCTTTCTCATACAGATATTTTTGCGCAAAGGCTGCCGTGGAAAAATCGTCATATTATTTTTAATTTTTGTTAGAAACATGGAGTTCGCTATTTAGAAAGCAAGGGTAGATTACATAATCCGAAATGAAGGAAACTTGCCTGCTAAACCATTCAGCATAAAATGTTAAAAAAGTGCTTGTGTAGAGAGAGTAAAAGTAAGAAATGCCTGTAAGCTCCTTTATAGATAAATTCCATGTGATGGTACATTCGGATGAAAACGTTTTGGGTTTCAGAGTATCCATTGAAGAATATATTGACAAATCATCTCAGTGAATCACTCTTAACTTAGCTGTGTCTGTGTTAGAATTAATTCGAAATTATCATCCTATGTGTGCAAATTAAATGAAAAGCGTATGATGCAAATTGTTAGAGCAATAATATGACATTGTTAACTGAATAAACATTTAAATATCATGAAACTTGTCGCAAATGATTCCTGCCACTGGTGTCCAAATGAAGCTGGCACTTCATCACATCTTATTCTCAAATGTAGTAAATTTGTTCATTTATGTAGGAAATTCTTTAGTAAAGGTGTATTGCTTTATACAGATGCCCTCGATCTTCAACCGAATAAAATTCTAGGTTTCCTTAATAGAACTTCTAGGTCATTTCACGCTACGATGACCTTTTGGTCGGGGGGGTAAAACTGGATATTTTGGCCAGTAGCACATAAACGTGCAGGGAAATGGTAAAAATGTTATTTGCGCTAGGAAGCGTCATTAGTTAGCTAGTTCAAACAAAAAAATTTTCTGCTTCACGCACGCCGTAAGAGGCTGGACATCCACATAAGTCCCAAATTGACAAAAATCGTAATGACTAATTTTTCGACCTCTTTTTTTCGGGTAGTGTCGTGGCTCCGTGCTCGAAGTTATGACCCAAATTCTTTTCTATGCAGGATTAGTCAGGTCTACACAACATTTTTAATTGCACGATTTTCAAATCTACTCCAATCATGGAGAGTGACAGCTGTCGATATGGCATGAACCCCAGTTTTACCCCCCCCCCCCGACCAAATTCTTTTTTTGGTCATTGCTCGTTACTTATGCATGGTACATAAACGTTGTTCATATATCATACCTGTCCCCTGGGTGCCTTTTGAAAAAATATTAACCCAGGTGCTTGCTGTTACTTACCCCAGCGCTAGGGTCAAAAGGTCGATTTTAGCACATTTGATTAACCCCCCCCCGACCGTTGCTAGTTAGGGGTATCGTGGAGTCAGTAGAAGTCAATTAATTTCTCCGTTATGGTTCTTTCCAATCACGAAGCGAATGGTGAAACGACCTGATCTCGTTCCCGACCTGTTGATCTCAGGCTTTTACCCACCCCCGACCACCACCAAGATGTGGAAAAATCGTACATATGATGTTATTTCGAGGAAATTTCACGCTTTTGGTTCATAATACATTGTGGCAATACATTTCGACGACATATGTCGCAAAATCATTTTTTGAAAAAATTCTAAATTTACCCCCCCCGACCATGGTATCAGGCATGTACACTGGCAGTTGACATGGACTGCCATTTGGTACCCTCATAGTGGAAAGCTATCCTGCGAATGCTCTGTTTATTTACTGCAGCGCATATTTAAGGCTAGCCTGAGGCGTGGCTATATTCCATCGCAGTGGAGGATATCTAATGTAATTTTTATACCCAAACCGGGCAAGAGGGACTATATGGATCCAAAGGCGTTTAGACCAATTTGTCTTTCTTCCTTTCTTCTTAAAACTATGGAGAAAATTATTGATAATTATATTAGGGATGTGATATTGGTCAAGTATCCGTTACATCGGAATCAGCATGCGTACAGGTGTGTTAGAAGTACAATCTCGGCCCTGCATGCTACCACATCCTGGATTGAAGGGGAGATGCACAAAGGCAAATACGTGGTAGCTGTTTTTGCGGATGTGTCTGGAGCCTTTGACAGTACTATGATAGAATACATCTTAGCTGGTCTCAGCCGATTCCAGTTGCCGGAATATATAAAGAACTGGCTGGTTAACCTGCTTAATTCAAGAATAGTTCTGGCAAAACTACAAGACAACTGCCAGTGTCAGAGCTACTCGGGGCTTCCCTCAAGGAGGTGTACTATCACCCCTGCTGTGGAGCTTAGTTGTGGATGATCTTTTGGCTTACTTTGACAAATCGAGAGTTTTGAGTATTGCTTACTCAGATGATGTTAGCTTACTCTGCTCCGCCACATCTCTGGGTGTGGCATGTAGACGTATGCAAAACGCGCTTAACTCGATGCTACATTGGAGTAGTAGGAGAGGTCTTTCGATAAGTTCGAGTAAAACGAATCTTATGGTTATCACTCGCAAGAGATCAAGGGCTGAATATAGGGATATAACCTTAAACGGTACTACTTTGAGGCCTTGTGATAGCGTAAAATATTTAGGCTTGTATCTAGACTCAAAAATGAGTTGGAGATATCATATTGGACAGGCATCTCAGAAGGCAATAAAACTTCTTTTTGCTATAAAGGGTGCAGTTGGTGTTAATTGGGGGCTACGGCCAAAGTCGATGTCCTACCTCTATACTGCGGTAGTGCTTCCATCCCTAACTTATGGCTGTGCTATGTGGTGGCACAGAAGCAAATTGAAAACTTATTTGGGAAAATTTCTGAAGGATCACAGTCTGGCCTGTCGTATGATCACAGGTTCACTTCGTTCTGCTCCTCTGGAGGGTCTAGAGGCCATTATGGGAATTAGACCTATTGATCTCGTTATTGATCAACTGGCAGTTGAAAGCTACTACCGCCTGAGAACCACTGGGCTATGGCTTGCTCAGTGCGAGGGTAGTGGATATTATAGGTTGCAAGGATTTGCCCGAGGCATATGTGATACCATAGTAATGCCAACGGACAGAATTTTAAGATTTTTCAGTTGGAATAGGAAATGGTGTGTAAGACATGAGGGAACCCTGTCAGATGGCGATCTTGTGTGCTATACTGATGGTTCACTCATGGACACAGACTGTGGAGTTAGAGTAGGGGCTGGAGTCGTTATTGATAATACACATAGATTACACTTCGCATTAGGGTCCAAGGCAACGATTTTCCAGGCAGAAATTGTTGCAATTTGTAGATGTGCCGAACATCTCGTGGAACAAGGTACTAGGGGAAGGAATATTTGGATTTTCAGTGACAGCTAGGCTGCGCTTAAGGCTCTAGATAAGCCGGTAGTGTCGTCAGCCACTGTTGTTGAATGCCATAAGAAATTAAATAGACTAGGCGCCGAAAATGTGCTATGTTTGTCGTGGGTCAAGGGACACTCGGGCATTAGAGGGAATGAAATTGCGGACAGCCTTGCAAAGAAAGGTGCTTTATTGAATGTGTCTGGGCCGGAACCTTGTGTTCCAGTTTCCTCTTCTATTGTGAAGACTTCGCTGGTGCGTTCTCTGTTTGGACAACAAGCTAGACGGTGGAGAGGGGGAATAAATTGCAGGCAGACAAGGATTTTCTTTCCTGAAGTCAATTATAGGAGATCTCGCTTCTTATGGAAGCTTAGCAAAGATAGACTGCGTATTGCTATACATGTTTTAACTGGGCATAATCTCTTAAATGCCCATCTTAAGGTTATGAAACTGAGAGAAAGTAGTCTCTGCGAATATTGTCGTCAGGAAGCTGAAACGTCTGAACATTTTGTTTTCAGATGTAAAAATTGGGGTGAAGCTAGGCAAAGGTTCTTAGGTGCTCAACAACTAGCAGTTACTAATGGTAGGACTATGTGTTTGAGTAAATTAATAGGTTTTTGTGTTGCAACTCAGAGGTTTGATCTAGGTTTATATGAATTACAACACGGTGATGCAAAGGGTCCTACTATTAGGACCTGTGCAAATTATCACAACGTTACTCAAGTCTAATCTAATCTAATCTAATCATAGTGGAAATTGTGGTATAGAATATCTTACATACCGTTTTCAAGTTAACTATGCTGGTTAAACACGGTCGAATTGGCCATGTCACATTTTTACTCCCCCGACCACAAGCTACTTCCGGTATTCTAACATACCTGGCAAAGGGTATGTTTTGAATTTTTTTGCATAACACTTCCCCCAGGCTAAACTATCGATATAAATAGCTACCGTGTATGGCCGCTTCGTTTCCATTTAATAACCGGTATAAATCGGCACCCCCGTGTTTTAAAAGTGTTAAATTTAACCCAAGAATAGGCATAAAAAGCTTAATTTTTGATATACGGAGTTCCGCATAACGTCATTTTGACCGCGCTGACGGGCTGCACGAGATACGATCACAAAATCGAGGCTAGATGCAACCTGGAGCATACCAGAAGCCATTTTATGGTACCTTGCTGAGCAGCAGGTGGGTGGTATTTGAGAAGCCATAGCATAAAAACGGTTAAAAATTTTACTATAACGACCTCAAATTACGGATCCTTGATGTTTTTTGGTCATAGGGTGTAAAAATGAAGATAATCGGAGGCAAAAAGTCATTAGTCATTTTTTCTGGGGCAAAACGTCATCGTAGCGTGAAATGACTATTCTTTGGTAATTTAAATTCATGCAGGGTTTCGCAATGGACCACTTTTGGCCTGAGCGGATGGTTAATACAACCATTCAGCCCTGCATCATTCTACTACTACTAACTGTGTCTGCGCCAAATTGCAATTTTTATGTTTTCCTTGTTCGGTATACGTGCCATTAGACCTATAGGTTACGTAACATTGTGAGTAAAGTTACTGGCTGCGCTCGATTTACGGCGCCCATATGCAGTACTCGCGTGTTCATTTAGAAATTCCAAATTTTGCTCAAGTCCCGCTTGGCATTTTTGTCGATTTTTAATTTGTTCGGCGCGGTCTAAAATTGATCGAGTGCTGTCAGAGAATAAGTAAATTTTGTTGGATTTTTGTTCGATGTTTCTTAGATCGGAAGACGACAGAGTTATTTGTGTCGAGTGCTGTACACGTTCAACAACGTCAACTATATTTTTGCTAAATATGCCATACAGCTATTGTAAATTATTTATTAAACATTTGCTATATTCACCTGGCGCCACGTTTGTGGGGCGTCATTTGCTATATAACTTGCCCTAATTAGTGTCCATAAACATAATTTAAGAATGATAGTATATTATGCTCTCATTATAATGTATATTCTTCTCCGTGTAAGTCAGATTCATGTATGTGCGCAAACCTGTTGTTTGAATCGATTTTTAGGACGTGGTCAATTTTTTCCAAGCACTACGATGCGCAAAGTATCATTTGCTACAACTAGCCTATCCCGCATCGCAACCAGAATCTGTACGTTTTATTTAATTATTGCTAGGGTGATATGAGGAGTCGATAACGATTTAGTTGTGAAAGCCTACAGTATGTAGCGCTGCTTCGAATTTATGAACTGTTACACTCGAAATTTAAATCCACGCTCTATATTGAATAAAACCTCCCATCTTATAACCGGAAACACTTAAAGGTGTGTTTTCTTTATCTCGTTAGTGTTTAAAATTTGATGCATTCAATCTAAGAAAAGTGTTCTAACTAAATATTGCTTTTATTTTCAGCACACTTTGTTTAAGTTAGTATCACTTTTAGTGCATTAATATCGTCAATATTGCAGCTGCATTAGATACGAATGATATTAGGGCAAAAGAAAACACTCTCTGAACACACTCCCTAAACAGTCACTCTTTTGTTTTATAGCATAAGAACTTACTTTAGAAATGCATAAATCTGGTTGTTTTTACCTAAATGTAACCTATAAAGCAATTATTATTTTGGAAAGTTTCAGACATTAAATAATATTTGCTCTATCATTTGGTAACTATTTTGAATTTATATGTGTACGTAAATTATCAGTGTGTTATTTAGCTGTGCGAAGAACTAACGCATACATTCCCGAAAGAAGGCTGGATGAAAAAGGTAGCCGGAACTCCACGGTTAAGGGACTCGTTTCGTCGCCGATGGTTTACTGTTTTTGGACGATATTTGTACTATTTTGATGGACCTCTGGTACGTGAAGCATCGCTATACCATAATATCCTGTATAAAATACTACACACTTTCACTAAAACGCTTAGTGATGTAACAAACAGTGCAGCTTGAAAGCTAGCAACTAGCGTTTATATGGTAAATCCTGTAGTGCTGTAACCAATCAAACCGTCTACAGCAAGCTGTAAAAGACATATAAATACTTCAGTTGCGTTGCCGCGGAGTAGCGGAGGATGTGATGTATGATGTAGTGCCAAAGCATGCAACATGTTTACATAATTGTTTATTTGATTAGGTGCTTGTAATGCAACTGTGGTTGGCAAAATGTGTTGTTCGGTTACTTTCAACCATATTTCGTTGCTTTAAGTGATGGCAAACTCAGTATATTATTAGTAATGATTCTTTTAAGTATACACGAAAAGAAGTAGATGCTGCAGTGAGACCCTTTGGTTAGCAAAGTGACTTGATTTATAAATGTTTGCGATAGTTGTTTAAGAAAGACTAGGAAATTCAGTGACTTACTTATGCAATTGGCGACAAACACGACATTTGTTGAACAATTTATCACATGTTTTTCGCAAGCCAATAATTGGTTTAGAAGCATGCGTTTGCAGCATTAAATTTTCTGGCATATGGATCGATTCATTGTTACGTTAAAAACAAAATATATGTAATATTAGATGTACATATAGAGTTTGGCCGGACTATTCCGCTAAGAATGGTGGAACCATTATTAAGTCAATTTGTATTCATATTTCAACATAGGACACAACCGTTAATATTTTAACTGAAGCAACTACTATTTCCAAGTAATTTTTGATAACAGCAAAATTACACTAAATTCCAAGGAGCATAAGCTTTTCCCTTGTTGCTTATTTATTCTGTAAGCTTTCTATCTAATGGTGCATCAGTTATGAATATTCTAACCAAATTGTATCAATCAATCCTAAGTTATAAGTAACAGCAACTCAACCAATAAAGTGTTGGTATAAAATATGGGTTTTTGACAACGTTATGTTTTTATGAATGCTTATTCGATTTATATCAGTATTACAGATAATTTTGTTTATACCACGTACCTCGGAAAAATTTAAATAGACGATAACATCTTAATACGAACTGATTTAGGCCCGAAATAAGAGGTTTGTTCAACCCTGCTTGCAAACAAAAGGAGATACAGGCAAATAATTTCCCTTGCGAATAAAGGGAAAACTAGATTAGTAGTGACTTGGAATAGCACCTATGTGTTGCTGCATCGTAAATCGTGTACGCGTACATAAGGCAAAATCGTAATTTGCTTTTACGATCACGAACTGATTTGATAAAATAACAAAAACCAGCTTTACGCACCTAAGGTGGACTCACGCATAATATTGTAATTTCTTAAATTATGATACGAATTTAAACACTTTTAGACTAACAGGTTAAAAAATAAGGCTTTAGTATTCAATGCGTTATTTAATTGTAGTCGCACGATAAAACCGATGAAGTCGGCGCATTCGTAAAATTATTGCTTTTTATAAAGGTGCTGCGTCTCCTTCTTATTCTATCTCTTCAGCGCGTGACTTACATGTAACATCCGAAAACGAAAGCAAACTTGTTATAGGGGGAAGCTCTGGCTTCCTTGTTGAACATAAATTATGGCGTTTATGTAACCTGACTCCACTACATATCACTCAACCCCGAAGTTACGTACATACTTTCGGTTCCATTTTTAAGTGAAGGTTTAGCAGTTCGGGCTTTTCGTTATTGATTTAATCTAAACCTTAAAAATTTCACGTGTTATCCCTGGACTGTTCTTACTACATAATGTAAATACTTCGAGAATTAGAGAACCTGTTATAATTACCAAAATACCACTGCTTGAAGTATTACCGCTGAGTAGTCATTCAGCCACGGAAATTTGGTGTACACTATGCATACATATATAGAACTATTCTTCGACTATGTACTATAAAAGTTCAAATTGTGCGGCCATTATGATTACTGGTTCCTGGTTCCGAACGGGGAGCGCCCGATTTTGCCAGGGGGCATTTTGTTAAGAGAAAAACGTTTAAAAATCGTGTCAAAAACACGGTCAAAACGGTTTTGATGGACAGAAAAAGCCAGTTTTGACAAAATTTGCGAAATTTTTGGCTTCAGAACGGAGTTTTAGTACAAATTTCGATCAAATTTTATGTACCTTGGACCGATTGGAAACGACAAAATTTTCCATGAGGCGGTGAACCGGGGGAGCTCAAAATTTTGCCAGGGGGCTTGAACCGGGAGCACCTGTTCTGAACCAGGGGGAACCGAAAAATGCCAAGGGGCCCAACCCTTCCCCAATTTGGAGAGCCCAGATTTCTATGGTTGATTACTGTGTTACTACTTACAGTTACAATCAGAATTAAGTGCTCGTAAAATCAAACACAGACGAAATCGAACTATAGCGCTATCGAGCAATTTTCGTGTAACGAAATTCGTTTAATTAAACGCGAACTAGCATTTTTAATATATTTTTTATTTAACACAACCGAAATTAGCTATATTAAAGGTGAACTAACATTTTTTATTCAATTATTTTTTATTTTAATGCAATCGAAGTTAGTTAAATTAGTCGATTTTCGTTTAAACGAGAGCTATCATAATCGAAAAAAAACTCGAATTTTAAGCACTTAATTCAAATTGTAACTGTACTTACTGCAACCGCCCAGTAGTTTTGCTAGTGAATTTTTTAAGTTATAATATACGGTACTTGCGTTGCAACCTATGGTAATTCCTTTACATTCACCACCTATACATACTTGTTGGATAAACGATGGGTACAGTATGTAGCCATTACCATCGTTGCTGTACTTTTACTGTTGTCGCACATCACGTTTGCTATTATTCCTATCATTGGAGATGCTGGAATATTTTAGTAGTCTGTCATAGTTTCTTATATTCACCAGCCGTGTGTGGCGGTTAAGTGATTGATACACTGTAGTTACAACGTCACCGTTTACAGTAATCCGTTTTTTTCAGAGTGCAATCCCCAAGGGAAGAATCTTTCTTGGACATCGCGACATGGGCTACTACATCCATAAAGGTTTTCTAAATAGCGACTCGCCACCAATAAAGCTTTCGCACTCGGATGTGGGTTACACTATTGTAACGCCGTCGCGAGATCATGTTCTTTTAGTAGACTCTGAATTAGAAGCAATTCGCTGGACGGAAGCTCTTGATACCATTGTGAATACCCGGATTCCGCCTAAAGATTTAGCAAAATACCGTCAGATTGGCGAAAATGTATAGTTTGTAGCACGTTTGGAGTAACTCGGCGTATTTATTTATTTATTGTGGTAAATTTTGTCTAAATATTATTCTATATTCATAGTCTGCCAATTTGCTACAGACACGCACAGAAAAGCCACAAAATTTGATCAGAAATGATCGCAAAATTTCCGGAAAGATTATGTCAAAAGCTAAACTTTTTTAGTTTCTTCATGAAAGATTTTTGCTTTCATGGAGTTACAGATGAAATAAACGCAAATCTTTGGCGAAGGATTTGCGGATTATTTGCGAAAAACAAATAACCTTTCGCGTGCTTTCGCGAATTTTACGAAGTTTGCTTCTTCTCTGTTCGTAGCGTACTTGTACGTGTCGGTATGTGTTAGTTGGCACGTATGTCTTAACATTATATTTTAACACAGAAGATCAATATAATATTTGAACACTATTCACTTTACAGAGAGTTAAATAATATTCAGGGACATAAAATAGAATTAATTCTAAACTCGTACTAAATTTTTATACTTGTTTTGACATTTTCCTGTATTAAATTTCTAGTGTACGTATTCCTATTTATGCGTGGTTCTGGGAAAGTATGCACGAGCACACACCAATGTGAAGCGATATGAAACAAATTTCATGGTAGTACTGAAATAAGCAAGTATACATAGTAAAATCCAAATTCTGCAAAATGTTATTGTAAACGATATCTCAACTGTCAGCCAGTGACAATGTTCGACTTTGGCCTACGTATCCATGTCACCTGAATAATCACTTATCAGTAAGCAACATGTGAGCACCAATACTAAGCACAAAAACCTGATTCACATATTTATGCCAAATTAAATATTATACTACTAGTAACTCACACCGACAGGGAAACGGAACCTGTGTGGTTAGTCCGCCCTTCGCTCCAAGCTAAAAAGCGGTTAGAAGCTACAGCTGGGGTGTTGAATCCATTTTAGAGTCTAATAGAGACAAAAATATTAGTAATGTTTTAAGAGTTACTATCGCCAGATATAGCAGGAATTGTAATACGATGCTGTGTTGTGATCTTTCAAATACTTCGTTTAAAGTGTGTCTAAAATGCAGGTGAATTTAAAGTGAATGTCAAAATACCTTTGGTATCAGTACGGATTTATCGTAGACCCTGGATAGGTACAATATATGAGTTTTGTGCAGATATGCGTAAACGTTACCGTTGTGGCAGCTGAAAATTTGTATTTGTTTATATGACTTCATGCTCAACGGTTCAAAATTGTTAACATACTTGAGGGGTTTCGGTTGAAATTATTTGTACCATTTTCGTCAAATCTAGCAGTCATTTTCTGTTTTGCACTGTTATATTGCTGCCGATGTGTATGATTTGGAAATTATTTTCCAGTTGATTCAAATTGTGTACAGTATTTTTATACTTGTTAACTGGGCATTCGCTATTGCTAAACGGAAATTCGGTAGTTATAATTGATAGATTTATGTATACCAATTTTGCGCGGCATAACTCCTCATGGTATTTCATACCAGGCTGTAGACTCATACAGAAGAAATCGTCTATAAGTTTGGTATGTACCACATTTTTTCCGTGATCGCACAGTTTCTGTCGGTGCATTAGCCAGCTTTGCTGTTTGGGGCAAAACTATTGCATTGTAAACTAGGTAGTAATTATGTGATCCAGCATAATCCAGACTGTTGGCCAACAATAATGCTAATTCAGACGTTAGTCTTAGAAGCGGAGCATTGGTCGAATTTTTCACTTCCTCGGGCCAGAGTCACCTAAGAATTTTACCAAAGTGTGTTTAACTATAAGAGACAATGGCACAAACCTACAAATAGTTTGCTAGGCTAAGTATGAATTAGAGATCATACACTGTTCTTTAAATATCAAATGCTGAAAGTATAAAAACTTGAGCATGGGTGACTGGACACTTACGATTAACATCACGACAAAATTTTTCAGCTGTAAGTCAGGTCGAAAACGTGCTAGCAAAAATAATCTTGCTCCAGAAAGCGTAAATTCCAATTTCGCCCACGAATGCACAGGTGGTGAAATACATTACTATCTTACAGATACACAATACTAAATACACTAAGATTCGAAACCAAATTTGTGGCATTTAATTACTTCTCAGATTTACGACACTTCATATTATATGCACTGCTACGATATCACCGCTATATTTTTGTGCAGAGAGTGAGACGGAGGTGAAAATCTTTGTAGCGGTTCGCCCCAGCTCTAGTTACAAAATACGTAATGCAGTATATAATGTAACACGGCCGTTTGGGCCTGTTACATTCACCATCTGCACGAATACCCATGATAGGGTGAGGGACACCGGGACTACCCACAAATCAATCCCCACCCCCCACGGGTCATGGTTAAATTTTATTAATATATCTTTATGTATCAGTGTACATATTTATTCGCTTTATATGTTGTTATGCCTATTCTATTAGTTGTTGTCTTTCTATCTGTTAGTATTATATGCACGCATCTTGATCATAAGTTGAGTCAAAGAGGATCAGTACTGGTTTTCTGGAAAACTATCGAATGTCATCGACCTTGACCAGAAAGGGATGAACGACAAAGCTACTTGTAGTTAGTTTTAGAGGAAATAAAGTCGAAAGTATCACATTTACGGGGGACTGAACCCATCTGAGCATCCATTGCAGGAGGCTTCCGTTAAGTTGGTCTGTTTTGTCATTGGCCGTTTTGTCATAGCCACACGACAGTTAATTGTTTTTTATCATAGCCACACGACAGTTAATTAAACCGTTACTTTGATTTCGAGATATATCATTCACAGTTTTACGTAAACCTTGTAATATTGTCCGGTTCCCCGCCTTTTTGCGCTAACAGTTGAAACCTGTAATTTTGGCGAACTTGGCTGAAATCACTAAAATTATAGGGTTTATGACTTCTTACACTTCCAGCGAATTATTTTACACGGAGTCTTATGCCGTTCTCTTATCTTTTCTGTCCGTTCTCTCTTTCGCTTATACTTCCTCTTTCTCTACCTTCGGACCTCGTGCATGTTTGATTTATCTATATCTATATCAGTGCTAGACAAGCCAATATCTAAGGCGCTATTATCATTAATTAGAAAATGAAGTATTTTGCTAATCGTTAAATGTCAACAGTATACCTATTACCGCAAGTTTAGGACCATATTAAATGACATTGTGCGTTTTGTACAAGATTTTGAATATATATACTGATAAAAAATTCATTTGACCACTAATTTCGCCATTTTTCGATGGGTCAGATATGTGTTATACACTTGCGAAGCGCAACAGCAAACTCAAAAAGCGTACCGAAAATTTGAACTGAACATCGAGTTCCGTTGGAATTATATATATTATGTATCTTCATACATGTTATAATTGTACAAAGCTTGATTTTTCTTTTGAATACTCTTGGTCGTTCTAATGTAACATATGTATATAGTAAAGGTGCCATATGTGCCAGGGCCATAACTCACGAAAATTCTTATTGGGATAACTTCAGGAATAGAATTGGGAAGCTAGAATTTCCATGCTTCCCGCGCTTATGAACTAGATACCGCATCGGGTTGAAAAATATCACTCTGACGAGACGTAAACCTACGGGATCATTTATCCGGTAACCGACTCTCAAAGTTGAAATTGCTACTAGTATTACTAGTAGCAATTTCAATTAGTTTCATTGTAATTAGTCAACTAGTAGCAAACTGGGTTGTATATGGGTTTTAAGCCAGTGGTTTATGGAACCCTACCCGCCGCATGATAAGGAGGTGACCTACATAGTTGTTGCTGCTTCGAATTGCATTGCTCATCAACGTAGTGGACACAGTTTATTATTCCATGCGGTTAGCCTAAAAGCAAATATTTTGGACCGTGACGCTTACGGGTTCGTCCCCTTAAAACTCAACAAATTTCATCCTGCATAACCCCATTGCGGTCATTATTTTGAACTAAACTACTGACTTGTTTTGCTTATCATTACTGGATACGCAATGTTTAGTAAAGAAAAATGGCAAAATGTGCGTTGAGCTGCTCTTCATAATTGTAATAAAGTACGTTGCAGTTTAATACTGCTTAGTTTAAATGGCGCATTGCAGGAAGCGAGTGTCAAATGTTAGGCCTGCTCATAGGTAGTAACGCTGACTCGCCTTTCCCTCATTCGTGAAATCCCGTTTTATGTTCCCTATATTCTACAATTTCTTGAACCATGGGTAGACTGATATTTATTGACCTGGCATGTGTTATCCTGCATTTGGACGGTTCAACAGAATTGGGGCTGATATTTCATATTTTTGATGTTTTCAAGCTGTTAAAAAACGGAACGCTAGTGGTGTTGACACTTTACAGTACAATACTTCAATCAGTACCTGTGCCAGCGTTGAACATTATTACCCGTATTGTGGATGCTTTTCCTACTTCGCTGGCTTGCACATGTATCCTAAATGATTCAACACCGGCGCGGCTATGTCAGGGCTTTTAAATTACCCTGGGACCGACCGAGTTTTGCTTGACCGAACCCTGGTGTTATAGGAAGTTTATCGGGGAGGGTGGTTCGTCCTAGCTAACTACGGACGACATAGCGATTCTAACGAAAAAGATACTGCTTGACCTCATACCAAATCCATATCCAAAAATTTTTTTCTTCGGAATATATATAATCATGTTTGGTACCATTCGACTCTGCTTAATAAGAGAAATCTAATGGTGTGTAGTATATTGAAATCTAAACCAACGTTAGAAAGTTATGAGGGCCCAAAATAAAGTGCAGGCCGTGCCGTTCTCGATATACTAAGCCTAAGCTAAAGTCCTTAGACTAGTCCTGAGACAAACACTAAGCTTAAATCGGGGGCTACCGCCCCCCGAACCCCCGCTCTAAGCTGTTCCTTTTTCTAACGTTATAACGTACCATATTCCGAAGAAAAGATTTTTGTGTTCCGAGGGGGAGCATATGGACCTCAAAAGAATTTTCAGGGATATGGGTAACATAGTATTTTCTGAACTGCCTTATCAATCTGTATCTATTGGTACCAGTCAACTCTGTATCTTCAAAATTGACTAAATTCGGGTTGGGGGATAATGAACCGATCTGGACTCGGGAATCACCTTAACAGCCATAAGGATAAAGGTAGCTACCTATACCCCGATGGATCTACATCCGTTACTCGCCGTGGAGGGCGTTACATCCATTGAAACCAGGTGAGTTTTTTGGAATGGCAAAACTATGTGGCCCGCCATCGACCCGATGGACTTCTCCCAGGATGCCGTCCCCACAGCCTCCACGAGTCAAGAACTCCACGACTCTTAATGATTCATGCCCTCGGAACTACACCACTGAACGTTACTAAAGATTCTCCCAATCGTTCGATTACATTCCATTCTTCGGCTAGTGTCCATATCAATTAGACTTTGAAACAGCTGAAAGTCGTTAAACTCGGTAGCTTCGCGGGATGCCTGAGAGCTGAAAATAACTAAATTCAACAGTATTCGTAACGAATGCAAACAAATTTACGAAATATAAACCAGATACCCATGAAAATGTTATCAGCCCTTCGATATTTAGAATGAACGCATTTTATTCTGCCAATAAATATATAGAATATATATATACAACCTGTCACCTAAAAGTATTGATGCTGTACGGATTAGCGAATATACAAACGTGTAAGAACAGAGTGAAGAGCCACTATAAGTACCAATTTAAAAACTCACTAGTGTTTAGCACTATAAATATTTTAAGATGTAGAATATATTTTTCACGTATACATATACTCAAAAAAAGCCCAATCAGGCTCATGTTACGTTTCGGGGTCGGATGTTAGTATTTTGTTATAAATAATAACTTTTAGTGCAGGGTTGGAAGCAGCCTCGCAACTTACACTGCAACAAAGCGGAGTTAGAATATTCAATTTTTGAGCAAAAAATTGATGACTGAAATTGAGTAAACTACTAAGTCTGAATAAATCCATAATGTTGAGTCAATCTTGACTCATATGCAAATATACATATATTCAATGAACTATGGTCGATTTGTAGTTGCATCACGATCCGTGTGGACGTGCTGCTCAACAGAAACGAAATGGTAAATTGTAAGCACGGTCAAACAGCGCTGACTTCAGTTGCCGTCGAAACACTAAAGTTGTTAACTCAGCGGATCGCGATAGCTGATGGTATGTTATTCCAGATGACCGGCGCAAAGCGTTCAAAACTATCATTAATACGCAATGGCACTTGGAGGTCCTTTCGTACAGCGAGACGTTGGCTATTGCAAAGGTGAAGCATGTGATTCAGATAGTCAGGGCAACTCCCATGAAAGCATTTATGCATGATGCAGGCAATTTTGAAAATATCAAAGGCTTCCAAGAAAATAAAATATGTCCATTGTGGAAATATAGCAATTTACACGTTAGACGCCTAGACTGAGGTTCAGGACAT
This sequence comes from Trileptium ribeirensis, assembly GCA_030248225.1. Classification (NCBI taxonomy): domain Eukaryota; kingdom Metazoa; phylum Nematoda; class Enoplea; order Enoplida; family Thoracostomopsidae; genus Trileptium; species Trileptium ribeirensis. Next base: position 41,290 of record JASANE010002891.1, read on the forward strand.
GCGTTGCGGTGTGTTATAACCTACATAAATTATAAAATAATTAGTTAAAATATGGTTTTTCGAACCGAAAATCTGGACACGGTCCAACAAATTTATAACTCAGCGAAGAAACTAGTATATATATATTTATTTTCGAAATTTCGGCTTTAACAGCAGATTTCTTCCATCCCTGCTTAGCAGTAAATGAGATACAAGGCTTTCAACCCTGAAAACGTAAACTATAACAATGTGTAATCCGGGTATCCATACGGCAGGTATTGCTATGAAAATTATCAAAAGCGCTGCTTCGGCATCTGATCATATGAAATTTCTGTATCATTACAGTGTGCAATAGTATAAACTGGGCTGATAGTTTGGCTGCGTCAGTATGTGCCGTAACAAAATCATAGTCGAAAGATACTATGTCGTCATGACCAGCAGATCCTACGATATGGGCAGCTGAGACGGATGCGTTGCTTCGGGTAATAGCCGTTTCACACTGGTCGTTGATGTCTATGAGAATTGAATAAAGTTTGGCGTATTTCTTGTGCATGCTGCGATCCGCGGGATAGAAAATAATCCATGGGAACTACAAAATTCTTTGTGATTGTGACAGTCCTCTGTATAAATACTATCAGGTCGTAACCATGCCTCTAGTTATACTCCAAACATGGTAATTTTGGTATTTCAGCCTAAATGTGTGAGTTTATCAAATAACGTCCGAGCTTGCTGTCGAGCTATGGTCGATACAATTTACCATGACATACGCTTGCAGGTTATTTTGGGGGCAGTGGTGCGTTCATTTACCGTGAGCGATATTCGCACCATGAGAGTCCTTAGAACATTCGAGTAAGACGCAGTTGCCTCTCCATTCTTACTCTCAGAATTTTGCTAATGCCGTAGCCGACTTATAGGAAAGATAAGTTTTCCTCACTGTTTTTCTGATAACTCCCGTTCCTAGGATGAACTACATGTTCTATTAATTATTTGGACCCTAGTATTACCGTTTTAGATTTTCTCATCGTAAACTTTTGATTCATGTCTGTGTGTTTGAGTATTTAAGCTCTTCGCACGTACAGCTACGACAAATGACGATGTAGCACGGCACAAACGCAATTTTTCGACGCCGAGGTCCACTCTCGGCCCTATCCAATTAAGACCGATACAATAGCATAGCTACATTCTACTTAGCTTAATACTACCGTACTCTTAACATCCTACGTGCAACCACGTCGTTACGATTAAGCTAAACCTACATTTTATATTTAGGGC
>JASANE010002892.1:0-15097 GCA_030248225.1 Trileptium ribeirensis
GCGAAAATGGACATGGCTTTAGCGAATCGTATCGAACCTTCCCAGCGAACATCCGTAAGTTTGAGCGTTTGAATTCATCAATAGATGTTGACCGGCGACACAATAGCTTTATTATAAGAATATATTTTAAAGTTGTTGTGGTAAGAGCTTTACTGTAAACGGACATCAGCGAAAATGGACATGGCTTTAGCGCATCGTATCGAACCTTCCCGGCGAACATCCGTAAGTTTGAGCGTTTGAAAATGCAATCACTAGTAGACGTTTGCTCGAGACACAATAGCTCAATTGTAAGAACATTTTAAAGTTGTGGCGATAGGAATTTTATTGCAAACTGAGGTGATTAAATGTTTTTGCGAATATCTATTTTATATACAAGGGCACATGTTGTATCATAAGTTATCTGGTTAGAAATTTGCCCATCCTATAACATCCTAAGTTGAAATGCAGAAATGCTAACCTGAGCTTTAATATACTGTTTTTGAAAGATGGTTTCATTATCCAACATATTGTAATCGGTATTAAACACAATTTTTTCAGGAGCTGTTTTGCCAGAACGCATTGCAAAATTGAGGCAACACTAGTTTGTACCTGTCCAAGTGTATGTTAAAAACACTTAGTATGTGATCAGGGTTAGAAGAAAATAGTCTTGTGGATGACGCTACTAATAATGAAATTTTTGTAAATTAATATAATTCAGTAGAATAAGTGATTGTACAAAAGCGTAAATATGTTGTCAAATATAGTTAATTTATATTATAATAGAGTTTTTTAGTTTTACAGCTAATATTTTTACAATCCATCTTTTCAATATTTTAACCCTTCGATCTTATCTGGATCTTCCCCTTACTTTTTTAGAATGAAAAATTCTGTTGCGGTGTTTTTCTAAAGCGGAATAGTGCGCCTACCTTCTCGACTGTTCGTGTACTCTTCTTGTCTTGTACAATTTAAAATTTCAAATCTTAATATAAAATTTCAAATCTTAATATAGTGCTTTAAGGCCACATGCTATTATAAAAACTCGGTCATCATATCATCCTCTCGCAAACTAAATTTACATGTGTAACTACAGTATTTTCTGATTTGCTTATTTCCATCCAATATGCAAATTTTGTGGCCGATATCGCTACAAATATCGGTGCGCCGTCAGGCTCTCAGTTCTGTTCAGGTTAGTTCATTTGTCAGCATTAAATTTGGTGTTACCCGATCGGCGTTTACACCGACTACATCGCGCCGCCGTTCAACTACTGAAAACGTCTGACCACATTCAAGTGTGCCTATTCGACACACTATCGCTGGCCGGCCCATTGTATTCAACCGGCTGCTCACATAATAGATGTGAGCGAATCCAACGACCCAAGTCGCAACGTCAATTCGTTCCGACGAATAGTGGCAAGACGGTACTGAAAACCACATGTGAATCGCGAAAAATTCGTGAACATTGATGTTGACATTATTAGTGACTGATAATTTGACCATTTGGCACTACAACAATTTACAATGGTGAACCCAACAAGTGCAGATCAGCCTTCGTTCCGATTATTCCTGGTATTGTTCGCAATCGTCTCAACTGTCAAACTAAGTCAATTTACGTTGCTCAATTGCGGTCACTGCGGTAACGCAATACGCTGCCAACGACTTCCTGTTCGTTCACGTGGAACAATTCGATTTATAACAGTGGTGCTTTCAAACATTCGGTGCAAAGTCAAGCGAAGTCGCGTCATCAAGAAAGTCACAGATACCATTTGTGTCTTATGGCTACCGCTCGTGAGTCAAAGCATCAGCAGTCGACAAGTAACAAACCCCAGAATTCTCCTAGAAATTGGTGGAATGGAATTGAATCCTGGGCTAATCAATTTGCCTCATCAATCGAAATAGAGGCTGGCAGGCATGCTTCATCTGCTCAAAGAAAGCGATACTGCGTTGGCGACGCCATCCATCAAAAACGATATCGTATCAATGCTAACATCGTTCGGTCCAGATGTCCTTTAACTAACCCACTAACAGAGAATTATTGAACGGATACAGAGTTCGGTCGTTTCAAACCTTAATCGACAACCGAATTGGGCTACGGTTCCATTGCACACGGAATTTTATCGTCTGCCACAGTTCAATCCCAAGACGCTTAATTGTAGTTTAATCAAGTTGAACAAATCCTGGGGTTCATGGAGTTTTGTTATTGGTTATCGGCAAATTATAAAACACGTGAAATTCAATAAACAGCGTTGGCACAAAGCTACCAGTTATCATATCGCATGAAATATGGCTTCTCATCAATTGATTTTGTATTTACGAAACCTGATTACACAATAACTATTTTAAAACTGGAACAGTGATATGAAACCTTTTCGGCCGATACTGCAGTATTCTTTTACTTAAAACTTTGTATGTTTTGCTAAATAACTTGACTAGATTCGGTATTTATATCGTAAAAAAATTTAGCCTAAAAATGGTGGTTAAAACTCGTTCTACAACTGAGCCTCGAATATTAGTTTCACGTATGTTAAGGTTAAAGTTTGCTTAAAATCGTAGTGAACATTTATAAATCATATATAATTTATATATCGTACTAGTGATTGACTGCGACAACCTATAGAACAGTTTCTATATTGTTTAACAGTTTAAAAGCTGTATTTTAGAATACAGTAACATGGGAACGTTGAAATGTAAATATAGCAGTAAATCCAAGGTTCACTGCTGCTGTTGAGTTTAGTAAACATCGGTTCATCGGCTAGCCAGTTCATCCAAACCATAAACAATATTCAGTTCATGTGTAAAGAGTGTATCCTAGGTGTTTAATATATGTAAAGCATTCACTGCTAAACTTTACACAGGATTGGTTAATTGTTCGTTGCGAATATACAAGAACTGAAACAAGTACACTCACTTTGGGAAGAAAAGTGTTTTCGCCCTTTGATTCCATTTCAAGCTTTGAAGATTGCAGACACCGTGAAATGATTTTGAGTCTGAGACGGAGGCATGCTATAATAAGACATGTCTGGGTGGGAAGCGAACTAAAATATCTGGGGAGGGTAAGATAAATTAAACACGTTTGGTAGGTAAGAAAGAACAAAATATATCTTGGACATCGGTGCCCATAAGGGGTAACAGGATTACCCGCTAACGACCTGAACCCCTTCTCTAACCATATTTGCTCTCTCGCACTGCACCTTGCCGAAGGTAGTGAGAAATTTTTGGGTAAATTAACAAAAATTGGTGAAAATCAGATTAAAATTAGGAATGAAATTTTTGTATCAGGCACAAAGCACGGCTTTGCCAGAACGAAAATGAGATAGGTTTGCAGGTACTGGCCCATGAGCCGTGCCCGTTTCGGGTCGGGCTTCAGTCATTCTTCTCAGCTCTATCGATCACACAACAGTCTTGTCAACTATTGCAACTGCTGTTCACGGTCGCAATCCAAGCGAAGCTAAAGCCTATATTGCTGGTACCACTGGAAATTCGGCCACGAGGCACAAAAATAGCATGGTCCACAATTTTGCAAATTGGCGGTCGAACCCAACGATGGCCCTACTCAGGGAAACCAATAACACCCACTGCTACCACCTAATGGTGTAATCATCAACGCAGTATTCATTTGTGCAAGTCCTGTTAAACAGTTCACTACTGACAGTGCAGGTCATGGTCCTTTCTTTAATCCATTCGCGCACCGATCCACACGCTTATCGGAAATAGTTCCATTCTGGCGTCCGCAGTCAATGGCGCAGAAGTCGACATCAAGGGAACCCACGAACTATCGTTCCGTCTACGCGTTTTCCCAAACTTTTTTTCCGATGGGGATACTTCGTCGGTGATATCGATCACGCTTTTTTTGGGTCGAAGTCTTCTGAGCCGATGTGGTTTTGTATTCGATAATCCTAACGACCAATTTATTCCTGCACGCAAACGGTATTGTTCAAGATCTTCGCAGTCGTTACTGGAAATTTTCGCCGTAACGAATTCATTGTATACTAATCAATCCGACGCTGTTCAGAAACCGTTCCAACGACTTTGGAACATTTTCAGACCGGCTCCTTCGCGCATGTCTTCCATAATATCAACATCGAGCTGTTACAAGCAATCTTCTTCTTCTTCTTTCTCACCGTTTGTCGCCCTGATGGGCATGGTGTAACCTGAATTGGTGGGGTTGTTGTGGTTTCACTGTTGACCGCGTCCACCGCACGACTTCTGATGACGTGACATATTTGTCGCGCTTTTCATTTGTAGGCACAGCTCGCATTGTTTCAGTTTCGGTTGATACTTTCGGGCGGTCGGTGGTCTCGCTGTTACTGCGGTATCAGTTGCTGTTATTTCTGGAGTTGCAGCTGTCGGGATGGCAACGTTTTTTCGAAGGCTGCACCTTTCTTTGTGCTTCTTAAAACCGTTTTTTGCGAACATTTGCTTGCAACCTAAGCATATTTTCCTACCGTCGATCGTTCGGTCACCGTCGCAAGTTTTCTGATGATTTTTTAGGGTCGCTTCTTGTTTAAACTGGTCATCACACTTGTTACACGTGAACAAGACTTGTTCGCCGTTTACGTGCATCCGCTTCATATGAATAGCTAGTCCACTTTCAGACTTGCATTCTTTTTGACATCCCGGGTAGGGGCATACCGGTCGTTGAAGTTGTTGTTGTGGCGACCGTTGTTCATCAAGTTGTTGTGGGGGGTGTGGTTGTTGTTTGCACCGTTCGTCTTCTTGTTGTCGCATAGCCTCGATTCTCTCGTTGATAACCGTTTTCCATCTTAGACGGTCGTTTGCAAGCCATGAGACCATATGGCTTTTTATTCCGGCTCTTTTCGGCAGTTTCCTCCAATAATCGATGGTGTTGTTCTTCTTCTTACGGCATTTCGCGATTGTTTCCAACTCTGAATACCAACCGAGCGTCACTTTTTTCGTTTGTCTCTCGTCGTCCATGCGTAACACATGGCCCAGTCGCGTGAGATGAGTTTTTTCGACCTTGATAGCAACCGATGTGACACCCACTTGCCGTCTTACGTCATACATATTCAAATGGAGCTCTTGCATTTCGCGCAGGGGTTCTTTCGTTTTTGAGCTCCAGACGTAACGATACATTTTATCGAGCGCCTGTTGCATTCGTTTGATGTCTGATTTGTAGAACGGCCGAATACCCGCGTTGAACAACATCGTGCTCTCACAACAGGCTTCGATTACTCTTGCTTGCGTCCGCTTTGTTAGTTTGCTTTTCATAAATCGCCGTCGGATTTTCGCCCAGCAACATGTTGCTCGTCGTATGCGCTGTCTGGTGTCACTAGCACACCCAACCCACGTTCCAAGCATTCGTATGTCGTTACCCTCCGGTTTTCCCAGTTCCAATGTCTCCTGTTTAGCGTCATTTGTCTTCTCTTCGAACGCCCCCATTATTTCTTTGTACACCTCCAAAGCACGTGTTAGCTCAGCTTTATTTCCTACCAATGTCGTATCATCGGCGAAAAGTGAGCATCTGATATTGACATTCTTTGCTTCGGAGTTGTATTGGTTTCTTCGTTGTGGTGGCAGTCGATTTCCGGGAATGTAGCTCCATGGGGTGCCGCAAATGACTCCCTGTCGGCTTGCTGTAACTTTCCGCGTCTTTTCTGCCATTCGCATGCATGCTTGGTGATACACGTTGAAAAGGATGGGCGACGTAATCGTTACAAGCAATCGCCCATGCTATGATTGTCCTCGTCGTCTAGTCGGTGCTGAACTAGGGGTAGCAAAGCGTCAGAGGAAAATGCGTCGTCGTTATTGTTGTGGGTCACAGTACGCATCTTCGCTGCACATGATACCTAGAGATGATCCAGCAACATCTTGCCACTTACTGGTGTTTACAGCAAGTTGAAGAGTCGGATAATTCTTGATAGATCTGATGCCAAATTTCTATTTACTATTTCTAAACTATTTAACGAATGATAAAAATGAGATGACTATGTTTTCTAAACCGGATCTTGCTTGAAGCTACACACAGATCGCCGTCGAACTAATTTGATTTCAGCTGATGCTTTTCGAGTTTCGATAACGCCGCCCAAACGTTCCAAAACGTTCCAAACGTTAACGCCTCACCAAACATGGTGTTCGCGTTCCCGAGATGATACGTATTTGAGGTCAAAACTTAATTTTGTTGGCGTTAACATAGATAGCAATGGCATTCACACAAACCACTCAAAGAAACTTCGGGTTTCACCTCAGATGCTTATCAAGGACTAACAGCTCGAACAAGCTTAAAGACACAAATGATCTGTAATGACAGTTGTTTCTGATTTGAATATTTCTATTAGATATGCAAATTAGGTGGCCAAAAACTCTATCGACACACCTTTATGCTATCAGGTCAGTTCAGTTTCGCTATTTTTCTCGTCCTTCTGTTTGGTTTTATCCGATTGGCGTTTCGATTCGCGCTGCCGTTTATCGCAAACAACGATTGATAACGTCTGACCACATAAAAGTTTGCCTATCTGTAGACTGTCGCCGTAGCAATAACCAGCCGCTCAATCAAAATCAGGGAGCGAAACCAATGACGAAAGTCTCGACGTCAGGTAGATGCAACAAATAGCTGCAAAATAAAACTGAAACCACAGGTGAACCGCGAAATATTCATGAACTTTGATATAGATTTTGACAGTGGCTAATAATTTGATCATTTAAGTATTTAACGAATTACACATCTACAATTTTCGTAAACATCAATTTTATGCCTTTAATGAAAACAAAGAAATTTTAAAAAACGCGTGAAAATAATTTAACTAAAATAAAATTGAAAATTAGTATTTATAAAATAATGATTAAAACAAGTTACTTAAAATTAAGAATAATAAAATAACAATAAGTTGATAATAATAATTGATTAAATTAATTAGATTAATTAAATTAAATAGTTTAAATGATTAATTTTAAATTAATTAATAGAATTAATTAAATTAATAGTAATTAAAGTAAAAATTGTTTTGCAGAATGCAGCGCCACGTTTTCTGGTTTCTCGGACACAATCGAATCGGTAGGGTTTCCGGAACCGATCCGCGGCGCAACGCTTTGTGAATATCATATTGTCGCCAAAACAGGAAAACAAATCTCACTAACGTTTAATAATTTCACCGTAGCATGCAGCGATGGATTTTTAGAAATTAGGTAAGTATAAGGAATAGCATTTAGTGATGAAATACTATAATAGGCAAATATAAGACGTGAGGATTACTTCTATCCCCTTATGCCGTAATATTAATCATTTCCTTGTTTAAATTTATCTTGCCTTAAAAATATATGGCAGTGCTCTGCGAACGCTAGTAAGCATGCTGCGAGGACGACGTCTAACGATTATTAGTTTTTGAATCGTATGAACGCGTTTGAAAATCCGAACACTGCACTAAATGTAAAGTCGCGTATATACTTCAGGAAATTAATACAATTTGTATTATATATTTAAATTTAAATGCAATTTTCTATATTACACAGCTACGTTAACATGGAGTGTCGGCATTATACAGCTATGTTAACAACGGAGCTTTATTTTCCCTATTATTATGACGTGCAAGAGCGTGTCACTACTGGATGGTTTGCTGTCTTTTATTTAATAAATCGTTAGTAGAATGTAATGGGGCCTACCTGGCAAGAGTATATTTTTTGCGATATTCCCACCAATTATATCGAATTCCATGTGTTGATTATAGCAGTGTTTGTGATAAAAAGCTTAGGCTACGACTTATTGAAGCTTAGTATGTCAAGAACTACATAGTAAGCATTTGACTTTCGACTCTAAACGTTTACTTTGTAAATATGTTTCTCACTGATTGTATGGGTCTAATTTTTCACATTGATACGATACATGACGAATAATTTTTATATATATTCTATTTAAAGCAATCCTACAGATGTAGTGATAGAAATAGAATTTATTATTAATTTAATTAGTTTCAAAATCTCGAGCAAGCCTCCAGAGGGTTATTTCTGGCCCGTATTGTAGTATGATTAATCGCTGTTATATTACGGTATCTTATCTTCCGACAGCTACAACGTTCATTTGATGTAATTTTTGTGAGCGCAGCAATTTTAGAGCGGTCAGCCACATTTTAAAAATATCCTATAAAATTGAAATTTTCTCAAACTTGCATAAAAGAGGGTATGCTTGTTGGGATTACAGGATTGTTTGAACTTGATAACCGTGTTGATTTTGTTGTTTTAATCTTGCGTTATGTACATTGTTATTCCTGCGGTATGAAATGTTAAATATTGCAGTCGAAAATGCCAAATTTCGTCATTTTTCTACAATTTAGCCACATACAGGGAGGTAATAAAACGAATTTTAGGTTACTGAATACGATGAAAACAATTATATACTCGTGGTATCTGGCGACCACATCAGATACGATCCTACAATGTGAAAATATGATACCGGAATTTTATCAGTTTTTCCTAAAAGTTATGACTTTACAAATTGTGAAAGTTTCCATTTTTTGGTCTTTTGAAACTTATAACTTCCATTTTTACAATTTGAGAAAATTTTAGTGTTTCTTCATTTGGAACCGTTAAAGTTTATATTTTCGGTCATTTGATTTTATTTGTTTCTATTTGTCTGTTATTTTAGAACTGTTAAAAATTTAAGTTTTTCAATTGTTTGTACCTGTGAATGTTTCTATCTCTCGGACATTTAGGACTTTGTTGGTGCTTTTGCCACCCCCTTCCTCCAAAACCCTAGGAGGTCGGGGCAAAATAGATTTGTAACATTCAGGTTCTTTGATCAATTACATGGTTTTTTGGCCACAATTTTTCAAAATGATCAGCATTTCTTATAAATGACCATAAAAATGACGTTCGATACCAACATAGCAAAATTAAAAATTGAAAAATACTTTATAACAGCACTTTATCTCCGATTCTCATTGTGTATATATCATAAGTTCGTACATTATACCTATTTCGCAATCTAAAAATGCTAATTTCTTTACAAAATTCCGTAGTTCAAAAGGAAAAACCTGGCCTTAGAGAATTCTGCGACATCCAAGTAGGTATTGGCATGCCTGGAAAGGGAATGTTAAGCCTTTATCAAAAATGACCAAGGATCCTTAAAGTTTCTTATAAATGAATAACACTTTGTCCAGTCCAATTTTTCAAAAAAACTCCTGGTTACATGACCATTCCGAAACTGGTGGTTCGAGATAATTTTTATCGATGATTATATGACTCTCCCAAGATTTGGAGGTTACTTCCCTGACACCAGCGTGCACATGCGAAATGGATCGCGTTATGCTAGCGACGTTTATATGCTGGTAAAGATAAGTGTCACGTTCTTCTGAAAAAGCCATCACGAACTGTTGATAATACATATCAGCCATATTCGGCGATACCGTTAGGCCTTGGTCACATTGCATGCGATCCCATCCGTTCCGATGATATCCTATGCCGTACGAGTTCTTTTCACATTGCATCCGATCCGATCCGACATGACCAAATTCTACACCCACCCGATGCTTTTGCATGTACATGTTTTGTCACATCACACATTCGATTAGAGCTAAAAAATTGTTCTTGCTACTTCGGATTGCATCGGGTCGAAGCGGGTCGGAGCGGACGCAATCTAAGCATAGCCTTTACGTTGCAAATACCTGACGCTGCCTCTTCAATCGATACACATGTTTCGCAGTTCATTTAGATAGTAAAAAGAAAATCGCAAAATGTAGCACTTTGTTTGTTTGTTGTTGGCGTTTTGGTTCATTTTAGTCTACATTCTAGAAATGAACCAACCGAGACGGTTCATTTCTACCTGGATACCACTAAGGTCGTCTCTATCGTGACATCCGTGTAACATGGTAACAAAATGTAACGCGTTGTTTGTTTGATTACTTGTTGTCGTTCTTGTTCATTTTAGTCTATATTTCAAAAATGGGCCAACCGAAGATGCTCCATTTCTACCTGGATACCAACGAGGTCGTCTCTATCGTGACATCGGTGTGACATGGTAATAAAATGTAACGCTTTGTTTGTTTGATTACTTGTTGTCGTTCTTGTTCATTTTAGTCTATATTTCAAAAACGGGCCAATCCAAATATGCTTCGATTTCTACCTGGATACCAACGAAGGTCGTCTTTATCGTGACATCGGTGTGACATGGTAATAAAATGTAACGCTTTGTTTGTTTGATTACTTGTTGTCGTTCTTGTTCATTTTAGTCTATATTTCAGAAATGGGCCAACCGAAGATGCTCCATTTCTACCTGGATACCAACGAGGTTGTCTCTATCGTGACATCGGTGTGACATGGTAATAAAATGTAACGCGTTGTTTGTTTGATTACTTGTTGTCGTTCTTGTTCATTTTAGTCTATATTTCAGAAATGGGCCAACCGAAGATGCTCCATTTCTACCTGGATACCAACGAGGTCGTCTCTGTGGTGACATCGGTGTTACGAATATCATTACTCATGGCAACCGTCTTTATATGAAGTTTAATGTTTTTGGTTCAGACTACGCACGCGATTCACTCACCGGGCCCTTGTTTCAAATCGAATACACGGAACATGATGGAGGTATTAATATGTTTTGGTCTTCCACGCCAACCCCCAGGCTTTTTGTTATGTAATTTTATATGCTGTTAATTGGGGTGGGTGTCTTTACTGGTTCAGATTACTCACGCGATTGATTGACCGGGCACTGTTTTCAAATCGAATACACTGAACATTGTGGGGGTATTAATAAGTTTTGGTCTTCGCATAGGTTTTTTCGATTGTAATTTTTATACTGTTAATTGGGGTGGGTGTCTTTACTGGTTCAGACTACCCACGCGATTCACTGACCAGACACTTGTTTCAAATCGAATACACGGAACATGATGGGGGTGTTATTATGTTTTGGTCTTCGCATAGGTTTTTTGTACTGTAAGTTTTATGATGTTAATTGGGATATATGTCTTTGCTAGTTCAGCCCTGACGTGATTCACTGACCGGGCCCTTGTTTCAAATCGAATACTCTGAACATGATGGGGCAATTGATAAGTTTTGGTCTTCTCATAGGTTTTTTGTATTGTAATTTTTATGCTGTTAATTGGGGTGGCTGTCTTTACTGGGGTAGACTACTCACGCGATTGACTGACCGGGCACTTGTTTCAAATCGAATACACTGAACATGATGGAGTATTATTAAGTTTTTGTCTTCGCATAGGTTTTTGTATTGTAATTTTTATGATGTTAATTGGGGTGGGTGTCTTTGCTAGTTCAGACTACTGACGGGATTCACTGACCGGGCTTTTGTTTCAAATCGAATACACTGAACATGATGGGGTATTAATAAGTTTTGATCTTCGCATAGGTTTTTCTATTGTAATTTTTATGCTGTTAATTGGGCTGGGTTTCTTTACTGGTTCAGACTACTCACGCGAATGACTGACCGGGCACTTGTTTCAAATCGAATACACTGAACATGATGGGGGTATTAATAAGTTTTGGTCTTCGCATAGGTTTTTTGTATTGTAATGTTTATGCTGTTAATTGGGGTGGGTGTCTATACTGGGGTAGACTACTCACGCGATTGACAGACCGGGCACTTGTTTCAAATCGAATACACTGAACATGATGGGGGCGTTAATAAGTTTTGGTCTTCGCATAGGTTTTTTGTATTGTAATTTTTATGCTGTTAATTAGGGTAGGTGTCTGTACTGGTTCAGACTACTCACGCGAATGACTGACCGGGCACTTGTTTCACATCGAATACACTGAACATGATGGGATATTAATAAGTTTTGGACTTCGCGTAGGTTTTTTTGTATTGTAATGTTTATGCTGTTAATTGGGGTTGGTGTCTTTACTGGTTCAGACTACTCACGCGAATGACTGACCGGGCACTTGTTTCAAATGGAATACACTGAACATGATGGGGTATTAATAAGTTTTGGACTTCGCGTAGGTTTTTTTGTATTGTAATGTTTATGCTGTTAATTGGGGTAGGTGTCTTTACTGGTTCAGACTACTCACGCGAATGACTGACCGGGCACTTGTTTCAAATGGAATACACTGAACATGATGGGATATTAATAAGTTTTGGACTTCGCGTAGGTTTTTTGTATTGTAATGTTTATGCTGTTAATTAAGGTAGGTATCTTTACTGGTTCAGACTACTCACGCGAACGACTGACCGGGCACTTGTTTCAAATGGAATACACTGAACATGATGGGGTATTAATAAGTTTTGGACTTCGCGTAGGTTTTTTTGTATTGTAATGTTTATGCTGTTAATTGGGGTAGGTGTCTTTACTGGTTCAGACTACTCACGCGAATGACTGACCGGGCACTTGTTTCAAATGGAATACACTGAACGCTGATGGGATGTTAATAAGTTTGCTCTTCGCGATAGGTTTTTTGTATATTAATTTTTATGCTGTTAATTAGGTTAAGTTCGGTTCAGGCTACTCACGCGGATGACTGATGGGCAATTGTTTCAATCCAATACACTTAACATGATGGGGGTATTAAAGCGTTTGGTCTTTCGCATAGGTTTTTGAATTGAAATAACTATGCTTTTAATTCGGGTTGGTGTCTTTACTGGGTAGGACTTATCACGCGAAGTCCGAAACTTATTAGTACCCCATCATGTTCACTTGTATTCGATTTGAAACAGTGCGCTATCAGTGAATCAGTGGGTAGTCTGATAACCGTGCTGGGACATCGTGAGTTTACAGTAAATATAAATGTATTACCAGCTGTTAAGACCCAGAAGCTTCTGATACACGTTATCAGTGTATTACTATGTGAACAAGTGACTCGTATTTCAATCGCGTGAATACACTGAACCATGATGCGCGGACCTATTATGACAGCATAAAAATTGCAATAAAAAAATTATGAAAACCAGAACTTTTTAATACGCCATAATGTTTATGCTGTTCGAATTGAAGCAAGTGTCACTGTCTGTCATTCGTGACTACTCTGACGCCAAGGCACCAACGCAAATTAAAAGTCATCAAATATTTGCGAATACACAAAACGTGATGGGCAAAAACCAAAGTTTGGTAATCCCGCATAGTGTTGAGTGTATTCGGGATTGAAACAAGTGCCTTTATGCGTCACACTTGGTGGCCTAAACCAGTAGACACTTACCCTAAATTAACAGCATAAAAATTAATATACAAAAAACCTATGATGACGCAAAACTCTGGCACCAGGTTCATTCAGTGTATTTAATTTGAACACTTGCCGAGGTACATGATTCGCGTGGGTGCACCACTGAAGCCCCGGTCAACACCTACCCTAATTAACGGCAAACTACAATTACAAAAAACCTACGCGAAGTCTAAACTTATTAATCTGCCATAATGTTCAGTATTGTCCGTTGAAATCGAGAGTGCTGTCGATTCGGGTGGTGAGCATTCTGAACCTGGGTGACGGCGTGCTCAGACGTACCGACAAAAAAAAACTACGCGAAGATCCAAAACTTATTAATACCCCATCATGTTCATTGTATTCGATTTGTAAACGAGTGCGCGTCAGTGATTCGCGGTGGGTGAGTCTGAACCAGTAAAGACACCCACCCCAATTAACAGCATAAACATTCCAATAGACAAAACCTACGCGAAGACCGACCTATATCCCATAATGCTAGGTGTGTTTATTTCATTTTGAAACAAGTGCCCGGTCGGGGTGCGCTCGCGTGAGTGAACCAGTCAAAGAGACACCTACCCCAATTACAGCATAACATTACGAAAAAACCTACGCGAACCCAAAAAGTTTCTATACCCCATCATGTTCAGTGTTCCATTTAAAACGGTGCCCTCGTGTTCGCTAAGGGTAACCGTGGGCGCCCTATTACAGCATAAAAAAATCGAAAAACTGAACAGATATTAATAACACTCCATCATGTTCAGTGTATTCGATTTGAAGCGGGTGCCCAGTCTGTCAATCGCGTGAGTAGTCTACCCAGTATGCAACGCCCGCGATTAACGGCATAAACATTACAATACAAAAAACCTATAGAAGAGCCAAAAACTTTAACGCCCCTCTTTCAGTTTTCGAAATTGAAAAATTCCCGTCTCTTTCGCTCTTCTACCAGTACAGACACCTCCTTACAGCTACTTCCTCGAGAAAACCTTCCGAAACCAAAGTGGCCGAGGCCCGGGGTCTGAACCAGTAAAGACACGCACCCCATTTAACAGCATAAAAATTGCAATAGAAAAAACCTATGCGAAGACCAAAACTTATTAATACGCCATCATGTTCAGTGTATTCGATTTGAAACAAGTGTCCTGTCTGTCATTCGCGTGAGTAGTCTGACCCAGTAAAGACGCCAACCACAATTAAAAGCATAAATATTTCAATACAAAAACCTATGCGAAGACCAAAGCTTATTAATACCCCCATCATGTTAAGTGTATTCGATTTGAAACAAGTGCCCGGTCAGTCATCCGCGTGAGTAGCCTGAACCAGTAAAGACACTTACCCTAATTAACAGCATAAAAATTAATATACAAAAAACCTATGCGAAGACCAAAACTTATTAACACCCCATCACGTTCAGTGTATTCGATTTGAAACAAGTGCCCGGTCAGTCATTCGCGTGAGTAGTCTGAACCAGTAAAGACACCTACCTTAATTAACAGCATAAAAATTACAATACAAAAAACCTACGCGAAGTCCAAAACTTATTAATATCCCATCATGTTCAGTGTATTCCATTTGAAACAAGTGCCCGGTCAGTCATTCGCGTGAGTAGTCTGAACCAGTAAAGACACCTACCCTAATTAACAGCATAAAAATTAAAATACAAAAAACCTATGCGAAGTCCAAAACTTATTAATATCCCATCATGTTCAGTGTATTCCATTTGAAACAAGTGCCCGGTCAGTCATTCGCGTGAGTAGTCTGAACCAGTAAAGACACCTACCCCAATTAACAGCATAAACATTACAATACAAAAAAACCTACGCGAAGTCCAAAACTTATTAATACCCCATCATGTTCAGTGTATTCCATTTGAAACAAGTGCCCGGTCAGTCATTCGCGTGAGTAGTCTGAACCAGTAAAGACACCAACCCCAATTAACAGCATAAACATTACAATACAAAAAAACCTACGCGAAGTCCAAAACTTACTAATACTCCATCATGTTCAGTGTATTCCGATAGCAATA
>JASANE010002893.1:0-14239 GCA_030248225.1 Trileptium ribeirensis
ATTGCTGATGAGTATGACGTAAGATTAAATGTACTTTCGGAGATTTTAAGAGTTTAAAGGGTACTTATAAAATCGCGTGACGGCAATAACCCCACCTGGCTCAAGTAAGCGTATGAAATTACACCTTAAAACGACCCGGGTCGAACGCATTATCTTGTTCTTCAGCGTTCATTTTTATGTTGGACCCTGTACAGTGTAACAAACAGTTCTTTTCGTAACTGTGGCATAAATGAATTAATTGTAAAATATGATTACAGCAAGCAGATAAAATATGTTTAACTGTAACAAGTTTTAATCTGTGTACCAACATTAACCACACTGTAAAAAATGACAATAAGCTTTGCTGTCAATTAAGCGTTTGTCTTAACTGTAGACATCGGTCATGGAAAATTATGAACAGCTGTAATGGTTTTACTTTCTATGTGCTGACCAGGGGATCTTTTGTCATGGAAACACCAAAATACCCAAAACCAACATTCAATAATGTAGTCAACCCAAAATCCTGCCTTCAGGCCTAAAACCCCTTGTGACGTAGCGCCGTCGCCGGCCCATAGGTGATGTAGGCCTAGCAGATTTTAGCACTACATAGCGGAACCACAGATTAATTCCAACTTCGGTGAATGTTTTGAGTATTGCTTTGCATTGACCCAGAAAAATTTATGTAATTATATTTTACAACCAAAATGTCGCAGTTGAAAATAAGTAAAGAAACTTTTATAGATAGTTGACATAATAACAATTAATATCAAAATATTTTGTCGAACGAGACAAAAAATTTTACAAAAGCCGGAACAATAACAAAATTCAACTCAAATCGTTTGATATTGCTCAAAAGCTGAACACCAACGAAACTGAACCCCGTTTATCTGGGCTCTCCGTTCGTTGAAAATTTTGCCAGGGGCTTGAACCCAGGGGCCCCTAATTCCGAACGTCGGAGGGCGCCCGATTTTGCCAAGAGAAAAGCGATTAAAAATCGTGTCAGAAAGACTGTCAAAAAACTTTTGATGGAAAGAACAGCGATTTTCACGCAAATTTTGACAAAATTTGCGAAATTTTTGGCTTCACAACGCAATTTTAGCACAGATTTTTATCAAATTTTATGCACTTTCTGACCGATTGGAAACAAAAAAAATTTTTCCAAGAGACGGCGAAGCGGAGGGAGCCAGAAATTTTGCCAATGTGCATGAACCGGGGGCACCTGTTGTGAATCAGGGGAACCGAAAAATGCCAGGCCATCACCTACACAATTTGGAGAGCCCAGTTTATTATCATTCACTAAGAAAAACATACGCCCCGCGTCCTGAGATGACAGGATAGAGAACACCATTAAATGACATTGTTTAGGAAAGTTACGATAATATAACATACACGAACGCAATAACGTAACTACCTTATCTCAGCATCAACAAAAAGTAGTAATATGATCAGACTACACAATAGTTTCATAAGAAATCCATGAAAATCTGATTAGGGAAAGTATTTATTGCCCCAGGCTCCCAACTCACTTGCGATTTCGAGAGTGGGGGAGTGTTCAAATAGGGATAGAATGTAAGTTTTTTTACAATGTTTGTTTTATTCAAAAACAGATTCTACATCGATAAAATCTGTTTGAATCAACTGTGAGCGTCCCTGTGCTCCGAGTTGCATTTTTCATGTTTCACGCTACTGATGTCGATTATTATAAAATTTTCATTCGTCACCACTGCATTTTAAGTTATCGACGAAAAATTCTCGGAGTCGGGAAGATAAGTTATGGAGTAGAATTTTTGGGGAAGAACTAGGTCGCCGATAGAAGTCGCTTGTGGCTAAACGAGGAGCGGTCCTTTTCGCTCCTTTCCAGAAGCTCAGCGCGCCTGCCAAGTAGCAGTAAGCGACAAAAATAATTTCTGTTTTTCTAACGAAACGCTCAACACTTATTTCTGAGAGATTTACTCTCAGTCTATATTACTTTTTGGTTGAACTTTATTGAGGATTACGAATGGAGTGTAATTGTGGTGAGCTGAACTACAGCTCGTGAGCGGAGCTTGGGCTGTGGCTTCGATGCACTCAATTTACGTTCTTCAATCTACATTGCATAGGGCATAGGGCTTTATCATTGGTAAAAATATTACATTTCGAATTCTGCGACCCAAAAAACCCTATACGGTTTGATTCGAACGTTATTCTATTTTTCAATACATAACACAAAATATTGCAAAATTCTTTATTTTAGCTGCATAAGCTTTTACTAATTAGCTAATTATAATTAACCATTCAAAGTTTTTTAATCCAAAATATCGCGTGCACACTCTGACATGATAGGCTTTCCAACAAAAAAAGTTTTTTAAAATCGGTTCAGTTGTTCTTTAGATCCGTCGGACCGAACGAACGAACGGACGGACATCGACTTTTTTGGTCACAGACAGAAAATAAAAACGCTTCGCTCCACTTTGCCAGTGACCCTGGAAGAAGCGCTGCAATACCATACTACTGCGTTATATGAGTTGGCATTATGTCTGGTCGATCTCTTCCGTCATTTGTCCTATTTTTAGCAGCGGACAAAAATCGCTCAACCCCAGGGTTCGTTCTCCCCCACCCAACTCTGTTTAAAAAGTGTGCTCAGCGCAACAATTTCGAATGAATGTTAAGCTAAAATTGAACGCGTCATGTTACAAGCATACAACATAGGATGCCATAAGTGTCACACTCCTCCTCAGGGGTCTATCATAGACTCTTGGTTTACATAAGTGCTTACTAACTGTCGTTTCAGATCTAGGCGCTGCAATATCACAGTTAGTTGTCGAATTCAGGTTAACTTTTCGCGGGGCTCCCCCGAATCGTTGCTGGACTTAGCCGCACAGAAGGCGACAAAATTTCGGCCTTCTCGGCGCAATAATCGACGCGATTCTCAATGTGCGACTTTCATCGCCACGATCACGCCTTCGGCTCCCACAGCCCTTCCACATCTGCAAAGCACAAGAATCATAAAACTGATATACAAACAAACAAAAATCGGAAATCACTTTCACATATAACGTATGGTTATTTTCTAGTTATTACTCCGCCCCGCAAAACAGATAAAAGTAGATGATTATCGAGGCCACAAAGAGGTGGTGCCGCTGCTCCCCGACCAGTTGCTGTTTCAACTTGCGTCTTCATTATTTTGGGGGATCGTCCGTCTCGCCTCTCCCATTATCGCACCCAGTTCGCAGGCCAGATTTCACGCTACATTGATCGTCCTTTATTTCCCAAAAATGCCTAATGACTTTTTCTGCTACGATTATTCTTCATTTTTTGATAAATTTGACTCGCAAAAAACATCAAGGATTCCGAATTTGAAGTCGTTCCATCCTACCCGATGATAAGTTATGATTTACACATTTCTACGACTTTAGAAAAAAAGAATTTCCACGATTTTCGCCGCTAGCAAGGCCATCGGACTCCACTTGCTGCTTCAACAACACAAGAAGTCATTTCTTCTTCCAATACCCGGAAATCATAAACTTTCGAAACTTCGAAGTCCCAAATTTCAAACTTCATTAATTATTTCTAAAAAAATTGAAAAAACGTTTTGGGAAATAGCTCTCCTAATCTTTTCAAATATCAATATATCATTTTTTTAGAAATAATTAATGAAGTTTGAAATTTGGGACTTCGAAGTTTCGAAAGTTTATGATTTCCGGGTATTGGAAGAAGAAATGACTTCTTGTGTTGTTGAAGCAGCAAGTGGAGTCCGATGGCCTTGCTAGCGGCGAAAATCGTGGAAATTCTTTTTTTCTAAAGTCGTAGAAATGTGTAAATCATAACTTATCATCGGGTAGGATGGAACGACTTCAAATTCGGAATCCTTGATGTTTTTTGGTCATATTTATTAAAAATGAAGATAATCGCAGCCAAAGAAGTCATTAGTCATTTTTTTGGGACAAAAGGACGCATCGTAGCGTGAAATCACCCTGTGACGGGTGCGATAATGGGAGATTTGGCGAGACGGACGATCCCCAAATAATGAAGACGCAAGTTGAAACAGCCACTGGTCGGGGAGCAGCCGCACCACCTCTTTGTGGCCTCGATAATTACTACTTTTATCTGTTTGACAATAATAACTAGAAAATAACCATACGTTATATGTGAAAGTGATTCCGATTTTTGTTTGTTTGTATATCGTTATGATTCTTGTGCTTTGCAGCATGTGGAAGGGTATGCAAGCCAAAGGTGTTGATTGTGGCGATGAAGTCGCACATTGGATCGCGTCGATTATTGCGCCGAGAAGGCCGAAATTTTGTCGCCTTCTGTGGCTAAGTCCAGCAACGATTCGGGCGAGCCCGCGAAAAGTTAACCTGAATTCAACAACTAACTGTGTTATTGCAGCGCCTAGATCTGAAACGACAGTTAGTAAGCACTTATGTAAACCAAGAGTCTATGATAGACCCCTGAGGAGGAGTGTGACACTTATGGCATCCTATGTTGTATGCTTGTAACATGACGCGTTCAATTTTTGCTTAAGATTCATTCGAAATTGTTGCGCTGAGCACACTTTTTAAACAGAGTTGGGTGGGGGAGAACGAACCCTGGGGTTGAGCGATTTTTGTCCGCTGCTAAAAATAGGACAAATGACGGAAGAGTCGACCAGACATAATGCAACTCATATAACGCAGTAGTATGGTATTGCACGCTTCTTCCAGGGTCACTGGCGAAGCCGAGCGAAGCGTTTTTATTTTCTGTCTGTGACCAAAAAAGTCGATGTCCGTCCGTTCGTTCGTTCGGTCCGACGGATCTAAAGAACAACTGAACCGATTTTAAAAAACTTTTTTTGTTGGAAAGCCTATCATGTCAGAGTGTGCACGCGATATTTTGGATTAAAAAATTTTGAATGGTTAATTATAATTAGCTAATTAGTTAAGCTTATGCAGCTAAAATAGAGAATTTTGCAATATTTGTGTTATGTATTGAAATAGAATCGTTTCGATCAAACCATTATAGGGTTTTTTGGGTCGCAGAATTCAAATATAATATTTTTACCAATGATAAAGCCCTATGCCCTATGCAATGTAGTTATTTGAAGAACATAAAATTGAGTACATTCGTAATGCCACAGCCCAAGCTCCGCTCACGAATGTAGTTCCACTACCGACTAATTACACTCATTGTAATCCTCAATAAAGTTTCTACCAAAAAATAATATAGACTGACAGTATCTCTCAGAAATAAGTGTTGAGCGCTTCGCTAGAAAAACAGAAACTATTTTTGTCGCTTACTGTACTTGGTCAGGCACACTGAGCTTCTGGAATAGGCGAAAAGGACCGCTCCTTGTTTAGCCACAAGCGACTTCTATCGGCGACCTGTCTTCCCGAAAATTCTACTCCATAACTTATCTATTTCCGACTCCCAGAATTTTTGGTCGATAACTTAAAATGCAGTGGTGACGAATGAAAATTTTATAATAACGACCATCATTAGCGTGAAACTATGAAAAATGCAACTCTGGTAGCACAGGGACTGCTTCACAGTTGATTCAAACAGATTTTATCGATGTAGAATCTGTTTTTGAATAAACCAAACATTGTAAAAAAACTTACATTCTATCCCTATTTGAACACTCCCCCACTTCTTCGAAATCGCAAGTGATTGAGAGCCTGGGGCAATAAATACTTTCCTAATCAGATTTTCATGGATTTCTTATGAAACTATTGTGTAGTCTGATCATATTACTACTTTTGTTGATGCTGAGATAAGGTAGTTACGTTATTGCGTTCGTGTGTTATATTATCGTAACTTCCTAAACAATGTCATTTAATGGTGTTCTCTATCCTGTCATCTCAGACGCGGGCGTATGTTTTTCTTAGTGAATGATAATAAACTGGGCTCTCCAAATTGTGTAGGTGATGGCCTGGCATTTTTCGGTTCCCCTGATTCACAACAGGTGCCCCCGGTTCATGCACATTGGCAAAATTTCTGGCTCCCTCCGCTTCGCCGTCTCTTGGAAAATTTTTTTGTTTCCAATCGGTCGAAAGTGCATAAAATTTGATAAAAATCTGTGCTAAAATTGCGTTGTGAAGCCAAAAATTTCGCAAATTTTGTCAAAATTTGCGTGAAAATCGCTGTTCTTTCCATCAAAAGTTTTTTGACAGTCTTTCTGACACGATTTTTAATCGCTTTTCTCTTGGCAAAATCGGGCGCCCTCCGGTTCGGAATTAGGGGCCCCTGGTTCAAGCCCCTGGCAAAATTTTCAACGAACGGAGAGCCCAGATAAACGGGGTTCAGTTTCGTTGGTGTTCAGCTTTTGAGCAATATCAAACGATTTGAGTTGAATTTTGTTATTGTTCCGGCTTTTGTAAAATTTTTTGTCTCGTTCGACAAAAATATTTTGATATTAATTGTTATTATGTCAACTATCTACTAAAAAGTTTCTTTACTTATTTTCAACTGCGACATTTTGGTTGTAGAATATAATTACATAAATTTTTCTGGGTCAA
Source organism: Trileptium ribeirensis (assembly GCA_030248225.1). Lineage (NCBI taxonomy): Eukaryota > Metazoa > Nematoda > Enoplea > Enoplida > Thoracostomopsidae > Trileptium > Trileptium ribeirensis. The sequence goes on from JASANE010002893.1 coordinate 6,453, forward strand.
ATGCTAAAGCAATACTCAAAACATTCACCGAAGTTGGAATTAATCTGTGGTTCCGCTATGTAGTGCTAAAATCTGCTAGGCCTACATCACCTATGGGCCGGCGACGGCGCTACGTCACAAGGGGTTTTAGGCCTGAAGGCAGGATTTTGGGTTGACTACATTATTGAATGTTGGTTTTGGGTATTTTGGTGTTTCCATGACAAAAGATCCCCGGTCAGCACATAGAAAGTAAAACCATTACAGCTGTTCATAATATTCCATGACCGATGTCTACAGTTAAGACAAACGCTTAATTGACAGCAAAGCTTATTGTCATTTTTTACAGTGTGGTTAATGTTGGTACACAGATTAAAACTTGTTACAGTTAAACATATTTTATCTGCTTGCTGTAATCATATTTTACAATTAATTCTATTTATGCCACAGTTACGAAAAGAACTGTTTGTTACACTGTACAGGGTCCAACATAAAAATGAACGCTGAGACAAGTAGAATGCGTTCGACCCGGGTCGTTTTAAGGTGTAATTTCATACGCTTACTTGAGCCAGGTGGGGTTATTCCCGTGACGCGATTTTATAAGTACCCTTAAACTCTTAAAATCTCCGAAAGTACATTTAATCTTACGTAATCTCATCTTGTTTCAACTCATTTCCAAAATACTCTCAGTCGTGATAATTTTAAAACAAAGTTGGAGCTTTGGCTTTTTTCCGTACTATATGCATGAAATGTTTAAAATAAGGTCTAGTATTTAGAGATATGGCCTGAGTTTCGTATTGTTGATGTATATGTCTATATTCCTTGCCACCTAACCACTTTGGGTTCGATTAAAATCAAGTATGTGTATTATAGACTCTCTCCGTACTCCAGAAACAACAGCTGCTGGTTCGAAACTCGTTCATTGTCCGTTCGGAAACAATAATTACTTGTTCCAACCGTAGTTTGCCACCTAACCACTTCGGGTTTGATTAAAATCTAGTATGTGTGTAGACTCCGTACTCCAGAAATAGCAGCTGCTGGTTCGAAACTCGTTCATAGTTCGTTCGAGAGCAATAATTATTTGTTCCAACCATGATTTTGATGCTAAATTTTGATTGGATATTTCGTCTTAAGGCTTTGAGGATGAGTTGGATAGAACTATAAATATTATTGCTTGACCGGAGAATGGCTTATGCGTTAGAACACGGGAGGCTAAACGGTTTAGCCCGAGCTCCATTTGAACGAAGAGCTTGCAAAAACCGTACACGGTTTGTTACGAAAGTTAATTGCTTCGAAAAAGTAATTAGGTTGTCAAATCTGTTATAGCTCACATCCATTTCTGTATTACGCGTTTATACATCCACGTTCATCACGTCTAATTTGTATTCCCGACACGAGCGCAGAGAGATTGGTAGCGAACCAAGCCGGAAATTGAAAGCTTAGAGCAGAGACAAGCAGAACTAGTGTCAATCCAAGCTGATTCAGCGTGTTCTCATCTGTGGTACTTTTTGAAGTTAAATGCTCTATTTGCAAGCCAGACCTCGGCCCTGTAAGGTAACAGGAGAAGTTACGTGTATTGTTAGAATAGTATTATTGGGTCATTTCACGAAACCATGTACTTTTGAAACACCACTTTTTGAAGCCAAAATGAAACGTTTTCGAATGTACAGTGTCTAGACCCCTTCCGATGTAAAAAACCCTGAATTTTTCGAAAATCGAGGTCTCTATGCAAAACGAGCTACCTGAAACCTGCTACAGGGGTTGGAAAGGGCCCCCCTGGGGGTCAAATTTTAATCCGAAATAAGTCATTATTCTGTAGTGTTGACGGAGTGACACGCGAACCATGGTCTGTTTTTATGCAAGTCCATCCAAAATGGTCCTAGTCAAGCCATTTGGAGCACTTGCGACCTAAAATTGATGCTGCTAGGGCATTATTGGGGTTAAAATCGACCAATTTAGAACAAGCCTGTCGCAGAAGTTTTTCTAGCGCAACGGAGACAGCACCTGCAGATACCATTTTATGCTCACAAACCAACCATGAGCGGGGGACGTCTGAGAAAAAATTTCACGCAGATCCTTAGGCCTTGTAAAAAATGGCACCCCGATATGTTGAGTCGGGGGGGGGCTACAGCTTCGTACAACATGCAACGCGCCAAACTTTATTAGCTACTTCTATACATTCTATATGTAAGCTGGTGTAAAACAAATACAATTGATCTATGATCAGTTTACATTTAAGTGATGATACCAAGGACACTGCGTGTAATAGATGTGCGGGCAGGCAGAAGGGCTTCCTAGCTGCCCAGTTAACAGCACGTCCCCATATCATAGTGCAATGATGATGAACTTATATACTAATATGATTCTTGCGACCTTCGATTACTTTTATTATACATGCGGTCGGGGGGGGCTACATTTTCATTAAAAATTTTTAATATATGGGCCGATTCTAGTGGGGCTTTACTATGTTTATATCCGGCCTATTGTAAGACTGTATGCTAAAGTTGGCTTTTTTAAATTTAAGTTTGGTCAGGTCGGGGGGGGCTACATTTTGCATACCCCATTTTTGGCATGAAATAACACATGGACAGACGCTGATATTCTTTTTTTTTCAATAACACCTGTACTGATTGCGATTACCGTTATATTGCATTTTTGGCGCTAGTGCACTTTTACGTTATTTACCAGCGTCTGAAAGCTGCCAGATTTGACCTTGGTCGGGGGGGGGGGGCTACAGTCACGAAAAAAAAAATTTCGGAAGCTTGACGTCAGCTTCAGTGTCGATGCTTACTCCCAAGTTTTTCCGGAAAAATTAAACACTTATATGTATCACGTGCTAGCGATACGGCGAACGTTTATATTAGGACATGTGTTTTTGGCTTCATTTGACCAACCCGGGTTGAGGGCCTCTGGCTCCTGCTATGTTTGGGGTACAGAGGTCCACCATACCTCGTTATGATCGTCGGATATGCTATTACTACATCTCACAGCGACATTAAATTTCCTTACAAAAGACTGGTGGTATGGGCCAAAAAGTGCCGATGTAGCCCCCCCGACTAAAATGACATGGTTTCGTGAAATGACCCTATTACAACATGTCTCAAGCAACGAACAGCTATTCGAAAGACAAACCGTTAGCAGTTTTCTATCAAAACCAGATGAACCAAAATTGACATTGTTCCGACTGAATAGGCTTCATTATAGAAGCCATACATATGTCGCATTAACTCGCTCTGATAGGGTAACGAGATGAAATTAGCTAGACTTCCAGCATTGTGCGGCGTGTTCAATTAAGGGTAGCGAAGTTTTCACGTGATTGGTGTTAAATGGTATTTTTGTTGTACTGACGGACCAAGAATACCTGGGACCCTTCATGTAAGTTGACAAATCAAGCCTTCGTCTATATATTTAGCTTCTAGAGTGTCGTAAAAATGGGAAAAGGCAAAGCTATGTCTTCCTGCATTTAAGTTATTTATAGATTCATAAGTTTTTGTTGTTATTGCGTTTAAAATTACTGCTCCGGTTATTGCTGCCCAGATACAGTACCCGGCAAAAATGACTGTCGCTCGCTGGAAATGTGACTGTCATTTCTGACGCGTACTGTATGTCCCGACGAAAAATATAAGTGCTGTGGAAATCGATCGTAATTTTTTAAATTTGAAATAACTGAACTACTATCGAAATAGATAGAATTTTCGTTTAATCGAAATTGATTGAAATTTCGTTTAGTGGAAATCAATCGGAATTTCGTTGTTTAATTGAAATCTATCGAAATTTCGATTGGTTATTTTGCACTATTATTTCTGGCAGTGACTTTTTTAATCAGTGGTATTATCAACGGAATTATTTGCAACATTTTCAGTCAAACTTTGGCGATTTAACTCCGTATATGATGGCCCATCAGCCGAGCCTACGTGAGCTGAATTCGAGAATTAAACAAAATCAATCTACCGATTCAACTACGGTTACATCGTTCACAGATTTCGACATGCGGTCGTTTCGACCAAACATTGTTGTCAGCTCTGATTTACCGCCGTTTGACGAAGTAAAATGTTTATAGACGGTCTTTGAATGTTGATTTGCTGAAACGTTGAATTATGTTATGTATAGCTTAAAGATTTCGTGGCTTTGACGTATTCCGCCAAGAAAACCACTACATGTAAATAGACATCAAGTGAATGCACCGTTGTTTGTATATAATTTTTAATGCAATACGTTTAAGACGGGGTTTTGTGTTTAAACAAGATATGATACTTTTGAAAACGGTTTCATAAATTCGGGGATTTTTAGCCGATAGCCGGTTAGCAGGAAAAAATAAAAATAATCCAACGATGAATTGTTATTAAATGGCGAAACTGAAAATCTAGTTGCTAAATTCTAGTCTTCAGTGTCTATATATTAGTATAGATGTTGTTTATGGGCAATTTGTTTTGGTAGGGTAGATATATGGATGGTCGTATAACGGTAAATCAGGGGCTAGTAATAGCGCAAAATTGTAAAAATTATACTTGTAAGCTTTGTTTCTAAAAAGCACAATATCTCGCAAAAATCCACATTTGAAAATACAACAAAACTTTAGTAGCTAGAATTTTAAAAAATATCCGAGTATAAGAATTGTTCGGGTTTAAAAGCCCAAGGTACAAGATTATTAGTAGATTTCGCATGTGCAATTTTGAGCCAATCCAAATTTTAGATTCGTTTAGGCGTGGCTGCATGTGTTGGTTATCATACTATCCAGTATTGGATATGTGGATGGGCGAATTTGTGCCTGGACGCGGACAGACGTAGTGTCGCTCATCTAATTGCGGTTACTGTTGTCTGTTACTGTATTTGTGTCATATAATGGAGATACATGATTTTTGTAACATTTGTGCTTTATTGCAGGATAACTGGGATCGGATCAGAATCGGTCAGACCGAGTTTACAAATGTCAAACCCTGTACAAGGTATGTGCATCGCGATTCTGCATGTGGTTTATTAGTAGTAGCGCCGTATTGCGCGAAAATGCATTACTCGCCAGAAATGAGCGTCATCTTACGAACGAATGAATATCGAACCAAATTTTTTATCGAAACTTTTCGAGCATCTTTCGAACAAATTTATAAAAGCAAGCCAAAATTTCGAACACGCCTGGAACAAAATTCTAAATTTATCGAGCGAATAGTACTCATTTCTCGCGAATACTGTATTAGTACATTTTAAATGGTCAGAAAATCAAGAAAACACATTAAAATAACCAAAAACATAGATAGATCAGCGTTTTGTGCACCGCGAAAGTTTTTCATGTCAGGTTTACTAAACTCAAGAACTTTTATATAGATAGTACATGCCTTAATATGCACTTATGACTGAAAGATATATCTAATTTTCTTAAAATGTTAAGTGGGTGGATAACGATCTGGAATTCTTATGATTCGTTGAATTCTGCGATTTGCAGTATTCAACGGGTTTGGGCAAACAATTTTTTGCACTGTTTTAAAGGTGTTCGACATAAGATTAAGAGTAAGGTCTGTACTTAAATATTGTATTTTTAGTTTGTGCAGGTATGAATTGGGGAAGCCCCAGGTCTATGCCCAAGATATAATTTTCATAGTTTGGAGACGAAAATTTACCGAATATATGCATAAGCATTTTAGTCCTGCCTTATCGTATATTTATTCTAATATAAAACCACGATAATTTATATGCATAACCAGCCACTTTGTTCATCGTTGCATTATTACATTGCGTTCTGCGTATAGAACTTTGTAGTCAGTGCCGACTGTATCTTATAGCTACCTTACGATATCGTACTGTTCTAGATGTGTTATGACAACGATAAATCCAGCTACGGCGCAAAAGCATCAGTCCGGTGAACCTCTCAGGACGTTGAAAACGTAACTTTTTTTAAAGTCGTTTTCTAGTGCGAAGGACATATCAGATAAACTGTAAATCTTACACAAACAATGTATTGTAAAACCTAAATATGGAAGAATCTATTGCGTTTTTAATCTAACTATTAATTTGTCGTTGAAGCTGGTAGTCGCGGACAAAAGTTAGTGCGCCAAATACGGTCTCGAACTTGCGTCCGTCCGCATCCAGACCAAATTACGTCCGTCTGCGTTTATTTTTTTGTTCGTGAGTGTAGACCACTAAATCATGTAGCGCTACAAAATGCAGCTGTACACATTACATTATGTTGTCCAGTATTTGTCAGAAATGACTGTCTGTCGCTCACAATTCGCTTGCGATTCTGTCGCAATTTTAAATTGGTTCTAAAACAGAATTTTTATGCTTAATTTTAATACTTTGGAAAGTTCAAGCAAGTTACTCGCTTGAAATGTGACAGTCATTTCCGATGAATACTGTACGTCCACAGTGTCCATTTATAATTCGCGCGGTCATGCGAAAGAACCTATCGCCCGGCAACCAGCCTGTTTTGTAATAACTGAGCATGTTACTCGCTTGAAATGTGACAGTCATTCCCGATGAATACTGTACGTCCACAGTGTCCATTTATAATGGCGCGGTCATGTGAAAGAACCTATCGCCCGGCAACCAGCCTGTTTTGTAATAACTGATATCAAATCAGCCCATGTAATTTGATACTGTTCGTTACTAAACCTAAACTGCAAAATCAAAAAATATCGAAAATTGCACCTGTTCGGGCGCAGTCTATAGGATTTCCAGTTTGTAGAAACACGGTTCTTTGATACCAATAAAATTTGATTTGTTTCTGTGCATGAACAGATTTAACACAAACATTATCGATCGTACAAGTTAACTCTAAGAGTTTCGCGAACTGAAATTCGACATATTTTAATTAATTGGTTGTTTTACTAGAATAAAATGGCTTTATTTCAGTCGCAGAATACCTTACGACCGAGCAGACAATGAGCAAATTATACTTGTATCTTGCAAGCGAGGTGATACCGGCCGAGCCTTGTTTCATCTGTAGTTGTCATTGTGTAACCACTTATAACAGCCTTTGTGTTTGATGTATATATATACTACCCTAGAAGCTCTTAAACCTCTGATGACACCACCTAATAATATGCATGCATGTCGAAAAATCTATAAATGGCTAATCTAAGGCGCAGAAAATAGCATAACCACATAAATGACAGTTCTTTCTATATGTCCGATGAGGAGACGGTCTGCATTAATTCATATCAAAATCAATGAGAAATATAGTATAGTCGCGTTTAATTTATGTGACCATACCATCGCATTCAAGGTACCGAAAAACCTGTGTAACAGTTCTAATGTCCTGAAAACAATAAACCTAAAAACTGAAGGCAGTCTACATCCTGGATCGGGTTTCTCAATCAAAACCTATTGAAAGCCAATGGCAAGGCGTGAAATATATACGTGCTGGAAGATCAAATCATTGTATTCAGTGTTCAGAAAAACCTATATATGGGTCAATCTTCATGCCTTGTGCGCTATACATAACCAAACAAATGAAGACAGATTATTCTGGAAAATTGGGTTCATCAATCCTAAATACATTGAAGGCCTCTGAAAAATCATGAAATATTCATGCTAGGTTCTAAATTATAAAACCTTCTCCAGCGTACCGAAAACTCCACTCGTCAGAAATGACTGGCGCATAGAACGAACGAACATCGAACAGAAGTCGAAGAAAATATATTTACAGTCACGGACAAAATTAAGTGTGCAAAGAACAGACGCAAACGCGTCCGTCCGCGTCCAGACGAAATTGTGACCATCTCTCTTCACTCGCTCCGTTTCAATTAATTGCAAAAGACGCATTGGTAAAAAATGTCATGAGATTTGACAATTGTCATTTGATACCCCCTGTGTCCGCT
>JASANE010002895.1:0-27851 GCA_030248225.1 Trileptium ribeirensis
AATCCTGACCACACGGTAATGGTCAACTTTTATGAAAATCCCGACCACACCCCAATGGTTAACATTTTTCGAAAAAACTAAATCTGACCACAGTGCAATGGTCAACATTTTTTCGACCACCAATAATTATGTCCACAGTATAATGGACAACATTTTTTTCGAGTACCAAAAAATCCCCCGTCCCCGCTGCAATGGACAACATTTTTTCCGAATACAAAAAATCCCGTCCACAGTATAATGGACAACATTTTTTCCGAATACAAAAAATTCCGTCCATGGTGTAATGGTCAACATTTGGTTGAGTTCCCCAATAATCATGACCACATGTATAGTGGCCAATTTTTCCGAATTTAGCCCCCTGAATCTTCCCGGTCTGGAACACCCGACGGGAATAGCCAAAAAGGGTACGGAACCCACCCTCGCATGGCAATACGTACATTAATGTAAACAGAATCAATTAATCGCGAGCAAATACGTATATTGAGTCCCTCTATATATACCCGCTGACCATAGAGCCCTGTTGTCACCCCATGTATAGATCGCCTCACTGGCGTACACCCCGAACCACAGTATATACGTAAACCATCAATGAAAATAACTTGCAAGATTAATACAGTTATGTAAGTACATCATCATTGTAAACCAGAAATCATTGGATATATATGGATAATAGAAACAGAAATGAAATCAAGGTGTATACGTATGTAATTGGAGCAAAATCAATCGTACCATACATCTATATATATAAGTGAACGGAATAATCAGATCCGCCATGTAACCGACTCGTATTTTTAGTATTTCGGCCTGCACCGCCGACATCGTTTTGATTAAAATGGGTATCGTTATTGCTATTTCAGGGATGGATATTTGTCAGGGAATCGTAACCTTATATATAGATTTTTGTATCCATCTATTGTAGTGCCCCGATGGCACGCCTCGATATATATGGGCATATTGACAATATCGTGATTTTATCATGTTAGTGTTGGCTATCAAGCATCACCGTATATATTTGAATTACGTATCGTTATCATTGTCATTGTTATTCGTTTGATGGCCATAAAGGCATATTTACGATATATGTTACCATGCTCGTAACACATAGCTGTGTATCATTGAAACCGTTATTGTTGCTCACATGTATTTTCAGGTACATAAGCTATCAGACCGATTGGGATGAATCGTTAACTGGATATGCATATGTCTAATTTTGGTACCGTATTCATGCCGTTCGTTGTATAGTATGCGGCCATAAAGGCGCCGCCCTATTATTGTCGTTATATACCGTGCATTGATCATTCTGTACTAGGATTGTACTATTATATTTGACTGGTCAGGCCATAAAAGCGCCTATGTTTGGCCAGGAATTTATGTACTTTGCTTGTCATATTTTGTCGTAATTTTTGTGAATTTGTAGGTTGGCAGTACGTCATTGAGTGAAATGTATTCGGGATAATGATAGGAGGAATTTCAGGGATTTTTACGTATGGAGATTGAACGTGAGCATGGTGAGCCCTTGCCATGCTCTACTTGCAGAGAATTTTAGGACGGTACGACTCCCCCGCCGGACCCAGTGTGAAAGTATATATAGGTATAGCCCTACCCCGAATGGTAGGATCGCGAAATTTGTTACAAACCGTTATTTGAAATGACTGGTCGTGACGGACTCCCGTCACGACCGTCCTCACGAATGAAGACTACAAAAAATTTGGCTGTCCGCTCGAGAGCGAACAGCGATCGAAACAATTTCTTGACAATTATAAGTGGAAACTGAAATTATAAAGTTTACCAGAGCAATACGTACTCTACGCCTAAAAATATTACGTATTGCTTGGATTTTGTTGTTGGTTTTACGCTTGAATTGATCTAGGATTGTATTCAAGATTCTTTTTGATTATCGTAACGAGTTGTGTTCTTACTGAGAATTGTTTGTACTAAAAGCTCAGTTAGTACAAAAATGTTTTTTATGCTTGGTGGCATGTAAATTTTAGTTCGCGATGTAGTCACGCAGCAGGTGACGACGACATCACAGTCTTTCAGTGCAGCGATTAGCCTCGCTCTCAATGCAAATATGTAGCTGGACCCATACGAGTTATAAAACATCATCATACGGTTCTGGTAAATTATTCCAGAATTGTACTGGGCGTCACTGGAAAAATATGGTTACAATATCAACCAGTATTAAATTTACAAGAGAAAAGAATTCAAACCATTAGCAATACTGTCAGGTGCCAAATTCCGTTTATTACAGTTCTCGCCCCAATTCGCGTACGAAATGGTGGAGGGATGATACCCTGAACAATTCTACTACAGGTAAGTGCTTTAAATTATATTTTTGTCACTGTTGACAGGCCTCATCAAAAGTTTTTGGGTTTGTCGAGCTGTGCACAGATTCATGGTTAATACATGGTTGCGCGTGTTGGCTTGAACCTATGTAGTATACGAATGACTGTTGGAATCTGGTCAATTACAAAAATTGCGCCCGTAAAAACCGTTGGGTTCTGGCTGACAGATATAAACGCGACAAAAAATATCTTCACAATAAGTTGGGTGCAGCCTGACTTAGAAATCTGTCCGGCCATCAAAGTAGACTCCTCATTGGACATTTCTTATAAGCACATGCTAGCTATACGTTTTTCCTTGCAGCCGTATGTAGCTCTCACAGATAATCTGTCTAGGTTAGGCTGACTATATAGGTCAGAATATAGTGTCCTGGGGGACTCATTTATGCGGTTAATGTTTTGATTTATACTATAACGGTAAAAATTAAAATTTTAACAGTTTCCGAGGCGAGAAATTCAAAACTCTGCTTGTGGCAACAATGCTTAAAGATGCACTCTGAGTGTAACGATAAGAAAGCTTGCGCACGATGGTGTAGAGAGGAACAATATCTTTCACACTGCAGCTGTAACAGAAACTGTAGTAGCTGAACCCAGTATAACAATTAAGAAATACACACAGCCACGTGACATAAACCCAAATGGTTAAGAGCTAGTGTAATGAGCAGTTGAATGTTTGTACTACTGTTACTGACTTCAAAGTAGCTGTCCGGTTAGTAACAAGACTGATTCAACGCTGCATGATAATGTAACTAGAGACTTGTAAAAAGCAAGTTTTTGATTTTTTGTATTCTATAATTTAGGTAGCCACGATAACCCATTATATATATGAAGCTGTACACAACTTCTCTCTCTCTCTACAAAATCAGCTCAAGATGGTTGACACATTCACTGATTACGAATATATGACAGTTTTCGTGTATTCCGTACCTTGTGTCGACATCATTAGCATATACATACGCGTGTATGTAAATATTACGTTCGTTAAAACGTTTTACAGCTTTCACGAGTTTTTTGGAGAATTATTACGTAGCTACTTTCGTAACCTGTAACGCTTAGGTAGATAAAATTACAAGTCAATAACAATAATAATAATAATAAAGAAATCCTATTCTAGGGCCCCTCGGATGGGCCTGAGAGTAACTAATCTGCAAAATGTCCCCCGTTGCATGGTTTATGACGGGCCCTACAAGAAAACCACCGGCTATTGCCACAACCACAACGATGGCGACGTCATGAAGATACAGCAGTACTGTTTAAGTCAGCAGCCACGGCATGGCAGCGGTACTCAAATTTCGAAAAGCAAATGGTTTAAATATTTAAATAAACCTTAAAACTGTAATGCAACGGTCGTTCCCGGTATGTATACCTTTTGCGGGCTACGTTCGCAATTGAGAAAATAGCCGGCTTCCTTTGTTAGCTACAAATTTGTCGTCACGAGAATAAAGTGTCCAAAATTTTGCAATTGGTTATGAGATGGGGAACTAGAACGATTAGCTAAACGGGTAAATTAGGAAAGTTGTCAGCATCTCCTTAATAGAGAATATTGAGGTAGAAAATTGTTTAAGGAGTGCTAATAAGCTTTCAATCAACATTAAAACTAACTCATACATTAATTTTGTATAATTTATTAAAGATCCGAATTTGAAATATGAATCGGAAACGTGTATTGTGATCTTTTTAACGAAACGTGTGATTTAGTTGTGAGAGACAAACGGAAAAATGTCAACAGAATTTGTAACCGGTGGAGCCAACAGTCTTGCGTCTGAAGCACACGAAAAGAGAAGAGAACCTATTTCGTACCCGGGAGAACCGAACTGCCACTAATCTTCAGACCTCCATCCTTCCTAAATAATGATCACATCGTGTTTATGAAATAACCGATGTTTGTGAAACAGCCGAGTTAAGGGCGACATCAACGACGTTACGTCTTCAGTATACGTACATCAAAATTACGCAGATATTGTGTAATAAAGAAACTAAACATGGTTAATGATGAGTTACTTTACAAAATGTTCGTAATAGCGGTAGTCCAAAAGTTTCAACGAAGCATCGAGTAACCATTCAGTTATAACGCCACGGCTTCTGAATACATTATTAATATATTTTTGTACTAGAACACAAACATCTAGTAATATATTATCATCATTTATACAACACCACTATTATATCTATCGTTTACAATTATTTTGTATGCTTCAGATAATGCAAAATTGAAAAAATCTTCAAACATAATTTGACGAATTCTGTGTGTGAACAAAGAATTTGTACTTTTAATGTAGTAAAATTTGCGCTATGAGTCTGTGGGACCCTTCTTCCTGTGGCATCCATAAACTCAAATTTCCGACGTCTAGATACAGCTTAAACGAAAATCTGCAATCTCTGGCTACCCCCATGCTAGATCCGAAAAATGAAGATTTCAAATCGAGTTTTCCCATTAAACGTGGACCAAAGGGGGTCAAACAGTGTAAAGTGGGGACCGAAAGAACACTTTTTGACGATCTCAACAACGTGATGTTTCGACCTCTTCAGAATGTGCCCTAGCCTGGGTCAGTTCGTGTTTTCGGAAAAGAAGTTGTCGGAATCGAAAGTTCTTGTCCGAAATCGAATAATGATATTTGCATGCAACGTTTCGAAAAATCTCATGCGTGTTTTGTAGTCTTTAACACCATTATGGTTACCGTAACAGAGTTCGCGTATTACTCCCTTCTCAATGGTGTAAAGCACATTTTCCTTTAAGTTTTTTCAATTTACAAGGTAAACTTTTGAAAGCTAAAAATGCCGCGTGCACGAGTAAAGTTTAATTTTCATACAGCATGCTACTACAATTGAGGAACTTTACCAATACATGATGAAACTAAACTCACAATCACAGCTTAGTAGTAACAACTGCTAAAAAGCATATACATAGGATCAAAATAGCCACGCCAAGTTATGCAACAACTGAGAAACAATGAACTTCAAAACGATTCAGAAGAATTGCAGTTTCATATTAATGAAGAACATTGGAGGGCTCCATCAGAGAAAAGCTTAAATGTCAGTAAGCATAAATTGGAGCTATGAACTATAAAGCAAGAGGCACCATTTAAAATCGATATTTTAAATTACGGTAAGGCCGAGCCGAATAATAATGGTGATAATAGTAGTGCAACAGAACTGGATAGCAGTGGTTATTAAAACATGAACTTTTTTCTGAAGACAAAAAAGACGAATTATTTTTAAAAAAATGTGAAAAAAGATCAACACTTCAACATAAAAACACTCTATACGGTGGATATAAACTACAATGACATGGCACTTTTGTGGCAATTAGCTTTACTTTGCGGGGAGGATTCGGGCGATCGGCTTTCAATAAATATATGTTTGAGCCATAATAATTTTTATTTTTATCTTGTCTTGTGCAAACGGTGGAATATATAACAAAATACTACATAGAAAGGATACAAAATTTTAGCATAGATGAAAATCACAATTTGCTCATCATAAAAATAGACATTGACTCTTGTCCTAGTTTTTTCCCAGGCTAAGAATTTCATTGTCTTTTACTGCATCTCTGACTACAAATTATAAAACAAGAGAAAAATCATAAAGCAGGCCATTTCTAGTCATGGGGCAAATCGTACAGGTTTATAACTTTAAATCACAATTTATTCTTACCTACATAAACCAACCCAATTGTTACTATATACGCCCCACGGTTCTGTAGCTAATTCCTGACCTACAAATTTTTCCTACCTCGTTCCATTCTCCCGCATTAACAAACATTAATTCATTTTATAATATCATCCGAAATTTTCAGAGTTTTGAATGCTAATAATTGAAAAAAAAAGATCTTACAATTTTTAAGAAACTGACAAATTCTATCAAAAAACTTTAAACCGAAAGACCAACGTCTCTATTTCTCAATAATATTTTATAGCAACATAATCTTTATACTAATAATGGTTTTATAAACGGCTATGAAAGCATTCTTGGGATGCACATTGTTTTGCGAGGAGCTACTTCTCAGGGCTGGAGCCGGCAACCTGTCTCCGTAAAGTAAGATCAGGGCTTTTCGGTCTTTTCGGCGGTGGAGGACCATTGATTGTAAGAAATGAGCCCTCTGACCTCCGAAGGCGTTTGGACCACCTGTCCAGCGGGGTTTATTGCTTGCATGCGCGGCAGGATGGAAGTTAAGTCTGATAAGTTTCCAGCTCCTCACTCAGATAAAGAATAATGATCCCTATCTCCCAGTAATTCTTTTTGCTGTATGAATGCGCGAATAGTTTGTTATTTTGCGTTACGTGTACGATTTGCCCCATGACTAGCGATAGCATACTTATGATTTTTCTCTTGTCTCAGAATTTGTAGTTGCAATGCAGTAAAAGACAATGGTACGCTTAGCGCTGGGAAAACTATAACATGAGTCGATGTCATTATTATGATGAGCAAATTGATTTTCATCTATGTAAAATTTTGTATCCTCTATGTAGGATTTGTTATATATTCCACCGTTTGCCGGGACCTGATAAAAATAAACGTGCTATGGCTCGAACTATATTTATTGAAAGCCGATCGCCCAAATCCTCCCGCAAATAAAGCTAATTGCCACAAAAGTGCCATGTCATTGAAGCTTATATCCACCGTATACATGTTTTTATGTTGAAGTGTTGATCTTTCACATAATGTTAAAAATAATTCGTCTTTTTTGTCTTCAGAAGAAGTTCGTGTTTTAATAACCACTGCTATCCAGTTCTGTTAGCTTCTATTATCACCATTATTATTCGGCTCGCCTTACCGTAATTTAAAATATCGATTTTAAATGGTGCCTCTTGTTATGGCTACGAGTAGCTCCAATTTATGCTTACTGACATTTAAGTTTTTGTCTCTGATGGAGCCCCTCCAATGCTCTTCATTAATATGAAGTTTGATTCTTCTGAATCGTTTTGAAGTTCATTGTTTCTCAGTTGTTGCATAACTTGGCGTGGCTATTTTAGATACTATGTATATGCTTTTTAGCAGTTGTTACTACTAAGCTGTGATTGTGGCTTAGAGTTTCATCATGTATTGGTAAAGCTCCTAATTGTGGTAGCTGCTGTGGGAAACTAAACTTTACTCGTGCATGCGGCATTCTTAGCTTTCAGAAGTTTACCTTGTAAATTGAAAAAACTTAAAGGAAAATGGGCGTGCTTTACACCATTGAGAAGGAAGTAATACGCGAACTCTTACGGTAACCATAATGGTGTTAAAGACTACAAACACGCATGAGATTTTTCGAAACGTTAAGTAAAATATAATTCGATTTCGGACAAGAACTTCGATTCCGACAACTTCTTCCGAAAACACGAACTAACCAGGCTAGGGCAGATTCTGAAGAGGTCGAAACATCACGTTGTTGAGATCGTCAAAAAGTGTTCTTTCGGTCCCGACTTTACACTGTTTGACCCCCTTTGGTCCACCTTTAATGGGAGAACCGATTGAAAATTATTTTCTAATCGGCAGCTGGAGCGACGGCAGAGATTGCAGATTTTCGTTTAAGCTGTCTGGCGTCGGAAATTTGAGTTTATGGATGCCACAGAAGAAAGGGTCCACAGACTCATAGCGCAAGTTTTACTACATTAAGAAAAGTACAAATTCTTTTTTTGTTCACACACAGAATTCGTCAAATTATGTTTGAAGATTTTTTCAATTTTGCATTATCTGAAGCATACAATAATTGTAAACGATAGATATAATAGTGGTGTTGTATAAATGATGATAATATATTACTAGATGTTTGCGTTCTAGTACAAAAATAATTGACAACGTAGTACGAAGCCGTGGCGTTATAACTAAATGGTTACTCGATGCTCCAAAAAAACTTTTGGACTACCGCTATTACGAACATTTTGTAAAGTAACTCATCATTAACCATGTTTAGTTTCTTTGCATTACATAATATCTGCGTAATTTTGATGTACGTATACTGAAGACGTAACGTCCTCGTCGATGTGGAAAAAAACTTGGCTGAATTCACAAACATCGGTTATTTCATAAACACGATGTGATCATTATTCAGGAAGGATAGAGGTCTGAAGATTAGTGGCAGTTCGGTTCTCCCGGGTACGCAATAGCCCCCCTTCTCTTTTTGTGTGCTTCAACGCAAGACTGTTGGCTCCACCGGGTACAAATTCTGTTGACATTTTTCCGTTTGTCTCTCACAACTAAATCACACGTTTCGTTAAAAAGATCACAATACACGTTTCCGATTCATATTTCAAATTCGGATCTTTAATAAATTATACAAAATTAATGTATGAGTTAGTTTTAATGTTGATGAAAGCTTATTAGCACTCCTTAAACAATTTATTACCTCAATATTCTCTATTAAGGAGATGCTGACAACTTTCCTAATTTACCCGTTTAGCTAATCGTTCTAGTTCCCCATCTCATAACCAATTGCAAAATTTTTGGACACTTTATTCTCGTGACGACAAATTTGTAGCTAACAAAGGAAGCCAGCTATTCTGTATTGCGAACGTAGCCCGCAAAAGGTATACATACCGGGAACGACCGTTGCATTACAGTTTTAAGGTTTATTTAAATATTTAAACCATTTGCTTTTCGAAATTTGAGTACCGCTGCCATGCCGTGGCTGCTGACTTAACAGTACTGCTGTATCTTCATGACGTCGCCATCGTTGTGGTTGTGGCAATAGCCGATAATTTTCTTGTAGGGCCCGTCATAAACCATGCAACGGGGGACATTTCGCAGATTAGTTACTCTCAGGCCCATCCGAGGGGCCCTAGAATAGGATTTCTTTATTATTATTATTATTGTTATTGACTTGTAATTTTATCTACCTAAGCGTTACAGGTTACGAAAGTAGCTACGTAATAATTCTCCAAAAAACTCGTGAAAGCTGTAAACATTTTAACGAACGTAATATTTACATACACGCGTATGTATATGCTAATGATGTCGACACAAGGTACGAAATACACGAAAACTGTCATATATTCATAATCAGTGAATGTGTCAACCATCTTGAGCTGATTTTGTAGAGAGAGAGAGAAGTTGTGTACAGCTTCATATATATAATGGGTTATCGTGGCTACCTAAATTATAGAATACAAAAAATCAAAAACTTGCTTTTTACAAGTCTCTAGTTACATTATCATGCAGCGTTGAATCAGTCTTGTTACTAACCGGACAGCTACTTTGAAGTCAGTAACAGTAGTACAAACATTCAACTGCTCATTACACTAGCTCTTAACCATTTGGGTTTATGTCACGTGGCTGTGTGTATTTCTTAATTGTTATACTGGGTTCAGCTACTACAGTTTCTGTTACAGCTGCAGTGTGAAGATATTGTTCCTCTCTACACCATCGTGCGCAAGCTTTCTTATCGTTACACTCAGAGTGCATCTTTAAGCATTGTTGCCACAAGCAGAGTTTTGAATTTCTCGCCTCGGAAACTGTTAAAATTTGAATTTCTACCGTTATAGTATAAATCAAAACAGTAACCGCATAAATCAGTCCGCCAGGACACTATAATCTGTCCTATATAGTCAGCCTAACCTAGACAGATTATCTAGAGAGCTACATACGGCTGCAAGGAAAAACGTATAGCTAGCATGTGCTATAGAAATGTCCAATGAGTCTACTTTGATGGCCGGACAAGACTAAGTCAGGCTGCACCCAACTTATTGTGAAGATATTTTTTGTCGCGTTTATATCTGTCAGCCAGAACCCAACGGTTTTTACGGGCGCAATTTTTGTCATTGACCGGACTCCAACGGTCGGATTCGTATACTACATAGGTTCAAGCCAACACGCGCAACCATGTATTAACCATGAATCTGTGCACAGCTCGACAAACCCAAAAACTTTTGATGAGGCCTGTCGACAGTGACAAAAATATAATTTAAAGCACTTACCTGTCGTCGAATTGTTCAGGGTATCATCCCTCCACCATTTCGTACGCGAATTGGGCGAGAAGTGTAATAAACGAATTTGGCACCTGACAGTATTGCTAATGGTTTGAATTCGTTTCTTTGTAAATTTAATACTGGTTGATATTGTAACCATA
Source organism: Trileptium ribeirensis (assembly GCA_030248225.1). Classification (NCBI taxonomy): domain Eukaryota; kingdom Metazoa; phylum Nematoda; class Enoplea; order Enoplida; family Thoracostomopsidae; genus Trileptium; species Trileptium ribeirensis. The sequence goes on from JASANE010002895.1 coordinate 10,390, forward strand.
TTCCAGTGACGCCCAGTACAATTCTGGAATAATTTACCAGAACCGTATGATGATGTTTTATAACTCGTATGGGTCCAGCTACATATTTGCATTGAGAGCGAGGCTAATCGCTGCACTGAAAGACTGTGATGTCGTCGTCACCTGCTGCGTGACTACATCGCGAACTAAAATTTACATGCCACCAAGCATAAAAACATTTTTGTACTAACTGAGCTTTTAGTACAAACAATTCTCAGTAAGAACACAACTCGTTACGATAATCAAAAAGAATCTTGAATACAATCCTAGATCAATTCAAGCGTAAAACCGACAACAAAATCCAAGGCATCGTTTTGACGGTAAATAATCATTTTGGGAAATGCAGGAACTACTCCGAACCTCCATCAATTTATTTAAAAGAAACGCGCAAAAATGTGTTGAAGTCATGAAGATACAGCAGTACTGTTAAGTCAGCAGCCACGGCATGGCAGCGGTACTCAAATTTCGAAAAGCAAATGGTTTAAATATTTAAATAAACCTTAAAACTGTAATGCAACGGTCGTTCCCGGTATGTATACCTTTTGCGGGCTACGTTCGCAATTGAGAATAGCTGGCTTCCTTTGTTAGCTACAAATTTGTCGTCACGAGAATAAAGTGTCCAAAATTTTGCAATTGGTTATGAGATGGGGAACTAGAACGATTAGCTAAACGGGTAAATTAGGAAAGTTGTCAGCATCTCCTTAATAGAGAATATTGAGGTAATAAATTGTTTAAGGAGTGCTAATAAGCTTTCATCAACATTAAAACTAACTCATACATTAATTTTGTATAATTTATTAAAGATCCGAATTTGAAATATGAATCGGAAACGTGTATTGTGATCTTTTTAACGAAACGTGTGATTTAGTTGTGAGAGACAAACGGAAAAATGTCAACAGAATTTGTACCCGGTGGAGCCAACAGTCTTGCGTTGAAGCACACGAAAAGAGAAGAGCACCTATTTCGTACCCGGGAGAACCGAACTGCCACTAATCTTCAGACCTCCATCCTTCCTAAATAATGATCACATCGTGTTTATGAAATAACCGATGTTTGTGAAACAGCCGAGTTAAGGGCGACATCAACGACGTTACGTCTTCAGTATACGTACATCAAAATTACGCAGATATTGTGTAATAAAGAAACTAAACATGGTTAATGATGAGTTACTTTACAAAATGTTCGTAATAGCGGTAGTCCAAAAGTTTCAACGAAGCATCGAGTAACCATTCAGTTATAACGCCACGGCTTCGTACTACATTATTAAATATTTTTGTACTAGAACACAAACATCTAGTAATATATTATCATCATTTATACAACACCACTATTATATCTATCGTTTACAATTATTGTATGCTTCAGATAATGCAAAATTGAAAAAATCTTCAAACATAATTTGACGAATTCTGTGTGTGAACAAAGAATTTGTACTTTTAATGTAGTAAAATTTGCGCTATGAGTCTGTGGACCCTTTCTTCTGTGGCATCCATAAACTCAAATTTCCGACGCCAGACAGCTTAAACGAAAATCTGCAATCTCTGGCTACCCCCAGCTAGATCCGAAAATGAGTTTCAATCAGTTCTCCCATTAAAGGTGGACCAAAGGGGGTCAAACAGTGTAAAGTGGGGACCGAAAGAACACTTTTTGACGATCTCAACAACGTGATGTTTCGACCTCTTCAGAATCTGCCCTAGCCTGGTTAGTTCGTGTTTTCGGAAGAAGTTGTCGGAATCGAAGTTCTTGTCCGAAATCGAATTATATTTTACTTAACGTTTCGAAAAATCTCATGCGTGTTTGTAGTCTTTAACACCATTATGGTTACCGTAAGAGTTCGCGTATTACTCCCTTCTCAATGGCGTAAAGCACATTTTCCTTTAAGTTTTTTCAATTTACAAGGTAAACTTCTGAAAGCTAAGAATGCCGCGTGCACGAGTAAAGTTTAGTTTCCCACAGCAGCTACCACAATTAGGAGCTTTACCAATACATGATGAAACTCTAAGCCACAATCACAGCTTAGTAGTAACAACTGCTAAAAAGCATATACATAGTATCTAAAATAGCCACGCCAAGTTATGCAACAACTGAGAAACAATGAACTTCAAAACGATTCAGAAGAATCAAACTTCATATTAATGAAGAGCATTGGAGGGGCTCCATCAGAGACAAAAACTTAAATGTCAGTAAGCATAAATTGGAGCTACTCGTAGCCATAACAAGAGGCACCATTTAAAATCGATATTTTAAATTACGGTAAGGCGAGCCGAATAATAATGGTGATAATAGAAGCTAACAGAACTGGATAGCAGTGGTTATTAAAACACGAACTTCTTCTGAAGACAAAAAAGACGAATTATTTTTAACATTATGTGAAAGATCAACACTTCAACATAAAAACATGTATACGGTGGATATAAGCTACAATGACATGGCACTTTTGTGGCAATTAGCTTTATTTGCGGGAGGATTTGGGCGATCGGCTTTCAATAAATATAGTTCGAGCCATAGCACGTTTATTTTTATCAGGTCCCGGCAAACGGTGGAATATATAACAAATCCTACATAGAGGATACAAAATTTTACATAGATGAAAATCAATTTGCTCATCATAATAATGACATCGACTCATGTCCTAGTTTTCCCAGGCTAAGCGTACCATTGTCTTTTACTGCATTGCAACTACAAATTATAAACAAGAGAAAAATCATAAGTATGCTATCACTAGTCATGGGGCAAATCGTACAGTTTATAACAATCACAATATTTACATAAATTGTTTATATACGCAGGTTCTGTAGTTATCTGACTACAACTTTTTTACCTGTTATTCTCGCTTAACAAACATTAATTCATTTTATAATATCATCCAATTTAGTTTTGAATGCTATAATTGAAAAAAGATTTACATAAGAACTGACAATTCTTCAAAAAACTTTGAAAGAACGTCTTTACTCAATAATATTATAGCAACATAATCTTTATACAAATGGTTTATAAACGTATGAAACATTTTTGGGATGCACATTTTTTGGAGGAGCTACTTCTCAGGGCTGGAGCGGCAACCTGTCTCCGTAAAGAGATAGGGCTTTTCGTCTTTTCGGCGGTGGAGGACCATTGATTGTAGATGAGCCCTCTGACCTCCGAGAGCGTTTGGACCACCTTCCAGCGGGGTTTATCGTTGCATCGCGGCAGGATGGGGAGTTAAGTCTGATAAGTTTCCAGCTCCTCACTCAGTAAGATAATTATCCCTATCTCCCAGTAATTCTTTTGCTGTATGAATGCGCGAATAGTTTGTTATTTTGCGTTACGTGTACAAACTATAATGGATCAAACCCGACAATAAAAACCCGTAACTCATTATACATACTCCAACTAAACTGTGAATATTCATTTAGTGAACGAATTTAGTGTCTCCTGTGGCTGTACAGCGTTTGTCCAATAGTGTCAGGCCTGACTATAGTGACATCTATTAGATTTTGTTAATGCTAGCTGCTACACTTTTTTGGCAGTCAGCCGTGATGCTTTGTTTGCCAGGCATAATTTGCATTGACTTTTGGCACATTTGTGCGCCACGGTGGATAAATGCACTTTATCATGTGTTGTATTCCCAGAGGCGTAGATACACGTTGAGTTGTAGAAAACAAACGTTTATTGAAAGCCTACAAAAGTAAATGTACAAAACGTAGTAAACAAGACTGTAAAAGTAGCGTTGAATCGAGACAATAAGAAACAGTAAACTGAACAGTCATGAGACAGTACTTCAGCAGTAACTAAACAGTAACTCAAGTTGTGGTAAGCTACCGTATTTAAACATAATCAAAGAATCTTCTAGAATAATCATGAGATCAGTCTTTGAAATCCGTAGAACATTCTAGAAGGATCGAGATACCGTCACTCCACGCATGTGAGGATGGATGTCCTCGTACATCATAGGAGCATCCAGAACAGGATAGAATGTAATTCCAAAATGTTCTGGTGAAGCAAATCCATAACACCTCCCCGCCTAGCTGAAGGTTTGCCTTGACGGCGAGTAGTGTTCAGGCAGACGTCCTTTTGTTGTCCGCTTTGAACGCCGTAGTTGCTGACCGCCGGAACTGGACGCATCGTCGATAGTTTCTTCTGCTCCTGTCTGAGGTACTACGGCGATTTCCGACGGATCGTTATCCGCAGTATTTGTGGCACCTGTTGAATCGACATCTGCGCCAGGTTCATTGTCATCTTGAGAAACGTGCCTTGGCTGCAGTTGTTCGTCGTGTCGCGCCAGGTGGGTCCTCGTGGATAAACACGGACGTTGACAGTACGGGTGCCTTTTCGCCGTGTGACCACAGCGGGCACCAAACGTGGCTGCTTGTCGTGATGGGGTCCAAAGTACAGAGCATAGACCGGATCACCGACTTTATAAGCAGGGTCCACTTTTGCAACAGTTTGAAATTGGGATTTGCTAGCTTCTTTGGTTTGCTTACCTTAAGCAGTGTAAGCTGGGGACGGAAGCAGAGTATCGATTTTCGTCCGAATTTGTCTCGAATTGAGTAACTCAATGGGGGAATATCCGCTGGAGTTAGGAGTGCGACGATATTGCATCAGGAACTCTTGCAAGGCTTTTCTCGGAGGAAGACTTGATTTCCGTAAAGCTTGCTTAAAAGTTTGGACGAGTCGTTCTGCGGATCATTCGTAGCAGGATAATACGCAGCACCTGTAAGATGAGTAATTCCTCGTTCTTTGCACCATGCCTGGAATTCTTCCGACATAAATGCTGATGCATTGTCCGTGACTAATGTATGAGGATATCCGAAATGAGCAAAGTCCTGTTCCAGCAGATCAATCTTTGCCTTTGCCGTGACCGCCTGAGCTGTATGAATACAGGGATACTTTGAATATGCGTCTGTTAAAACCATCCAATTAGTCCCCAGGAAATTAATAGCGTGATCAAGATGCAAACGGCTCCATGGTTTTCTGGTAGCATCCATGAATGAATTGCAGGTTTTGGCGGTTTGTTTTGGTGCTCCACACAGCTGGTGCAAGTGCGGCAGGTTGCTTCGATGTCATCATCAATATTTGGCCAGTAGGCAGCCGTACGTGCAAGCTGCTTCATACGCTGCATGCCAAAGTGTCCCAGGTGCCATAATTCCAAGACATCGCGGCGAAGATTGGCACGGATCACTACTCTGGAGCCAAGTACTAACCAACCGTTAACAATAGATAGTGAATCAGCCAACCTACGGTAACGTTGCATTTTCGTGCCTTCGTCGTTCTTCTTTGGCGGCCATCCTTCACGCGTGAATCGAAGCACTACTGAAATGACTGGATCTTTCGCCGATTCGCGGGCCAGTGAATGTTTGTCAGCAGGAGTTACTTTGTTACTGATGTCTTGAATGGCACATACCATAGCTGCATCGTCTTCGCTTTCCTCCCTGTCGAACTGGAAATCGTAAGTTGCAGGTAGACGACTCAGGACATCAGCATTTGCATGATCCGCTGTTTTGCGGAATTCAATTTGGTAATCAAATTGTCCCAACATGAGAGCCCAACGTGCCAATCTGTTTGCGACGAGAATCGGCGTTTCTTTTCCGGGCCCAAACATGGCAATAAGTGGTCGATGATCTGTGACCAACGTAAATTTCCTTCCATAAAGGTATTGGTAAAATTTCTTTAACCCGAAGATAGTAGCCAGTTCTTCCTTCTGAATCTGACTGTAGTTCTTCTGGGATTCATTATGAATTTTTGAGACGTTGCAAATTGGCCGCTCGCTTCCATCTGGACAGCGGTGAAATAATACTGCGCCAATTCCAACGTTGGAAGCATCGCAAGCAACTCCTAATGGTATTGATTCGTTATGATGAACCAGCACGTTTTCAGAGGAAAGAAGTTGCTTTAGTCGATCGAACGCAGATCGTTGTTCTGCGTCCCATTTCCAGGGCGTCTTCTTTTTTGTAAGACGGAACAGTGGTTCGGAAATTGCAGTCAGGTTGGTAAGAAGGAACTTGGCGTAAAACTGTATCGAGCCCAAGAATGCTCTCAGACTGGACACGTCTTGTGGTGCCGGTAATTTTGAGGAGATCGTCGACCTTTGGTGCTTTGGCGATTCCTTCTTTCGACAGTAAGTCTCCAAGATATTCAACACACGGTTGTGCAAACTGACATTTTTCCAGTCGGCAGCGGAGTCTTTTATTATCCAGACGCTGAAGTAATCGTCGGAGATTCCGCAGATGATCACTAGCATCTTTGCCACTGACCAAAATGTCATCCAGATAGACAGCAATACCAGGTAGATCTTGTGTAAGCTGATCCATGGTTGCTGAAAGTAACCTGGAGCGAACTTGATGCCAAACGGCAGTCGTTTTTGAAGAAGCACACCTTTGTGTGTATTGGGAGCAAGTTTCCTTTGACTTCTTGGGCCTAGTTTGATCTGGTTATACACATCAGCCAGATCAATCTTTGAAAACCCGTATCCACCTCCTAGTTTAAACTTGAGATCCTCCGGAACAGGTAGCGGGTGTCGATGGTCTTTTAGATGCCGGTTTATACTGACAGAATAGTCACCACAAACACACAATGCAGGCTTAGTCTCACCTGGACGGAGTGCCTTGCGAACGGGAAAAACTGGCGTGCCGTATTCATTGAACTGAGTCGGCTCCCAAATTCCTTTAGCGATGCCGCTTTGGTACACTTTCTCCAAATTGGCTTGGACGGCAATAGGTACCGGTCTTGCTTTGCAGAAAATCGGGTGGGATTGTCGCTTGAATTCGACTTCTACTTCAAAGTCTTTAAGGCATCCCAGTTCTGACTTCCAAAGGTTGGGGAATTCTTCGCAGAGTTCTTTGCATTGGTCTCGTAGCTTAATGTCAGTCTTGAGATGACTAAACACTGCGTTGCAAGAAATTACATTGTCCATTGCCTTATCCACTGAGATTTCCAACTGTTTGGTTGCCTCTCGTCCCAAGAGGTTCAAGTCAGGAATGTCGGTTACCGTAAATCGAACGTCACAACCAAACTCTGACCCTTGGCAACGAGTATTCCTAACGAAAGTGCCTTTCACTGGCAAATCATGTTTGCTGGCGGTCTTATAGCGGTAGCAGGGGTTATCTAACTTCGGCCGTCCCAACCAATGCCAGTAGTCAGTGGATATGAAATTAATAGTATTGGCAGTATCCAGCTCAAGCACGCACCGTTTGCCATCAATCTCTAGTGGTACTTCAAGCTTTGGCATATTGTCGTGGGATTCCTTGACCGAGTTGATGAATTAAATTCTTTTCACGGAATTTTTGCTTGCCTTTGATGTGGAAAGCTTATTTTGCGGCAGATCTTCTCCAAATGACCCTTGAGATTGCAATTATGCACTTAAACACTTTGAATCGGCAAACGTTTGCCTTGTGGTTAGGTTGACCGCAGCGATAGCAGGTTACCTTTGTCTTGCCCGAATCACTGAAATTCTCTGAGGATTCCATTGCATGGACCTTGTGATGCTGCTTCACCTTATTTACCGCCTTTGGTTTGGAGCCGTAGATGGTTTCTTTGAGGACTTTAGCGGCATCTTCCGTTTCAGTTGCGATTTCAATTGCGCGAGCGAAATTCAGTTCGTCGTCTTTGATCTTGAAAAGGGCCTTGAGAACGGCTTTATTGTTGATAGAGCAAATGAAGCGAGTGCGCAATGCCTCGTCATGGGGGTCCTTAATAGACGCAAAGTCGCACGTTGCAGCGTCTTGGCGAATGCGCGCGCCAGTTCCTGAATTGTTTCGCCGGGTTTGCGCTGCATATCGCTCCAGAACTTGAATCGTTCCCGGACGATGAAACGTTTTGGATCGAACTGATCTTTCATGAAGGCGACTATTTCGTTAAAAGTCAGTTCGTTGATATCAGTAGGAGGAGTCTTTTGTGCCGCGAGATTAACCAATAGCTTGTACGTAGTGGCTGATTGGTTCGTAAGAAATACTTGGGCTTTCTTATTATCCGAAACAGAATAAGCGCCCCGCAAGGTGCAGAACCTAGCGTAATAATCGGTCCAAAGTTCAGACGTTGAATCAAAAGGAGGGAAGTTCGGAGTCGCTGAGGTGACCGTTGAAGTAGAAGTTAAAGTCGTACCTGACGTGATCTTCCCAAGTATACTTTCGAATCTTGTCTGATCGTCCTTCCGTTGTTGCTCCATCTTCAGCATCATTTCTTGATGTTGCTGAAGTTGTTGCTGCATGAGTACCATCAGGTCCGTGAATTCGGCCATGATGCGATGACTTCGATCTTGATCAATCCGTTGAACGTTTATCGTCGTACTGTTGAACAAGATCCTACTCAGTGCGCCAGAAAGCTTCTGTTGTATTCCCAGAGGCGTAGATCCACGTTGAGTTGTAGAAAACAAACGTTTATTGAAAGCCTACAGAAGTAAGTATACAAAACGTAGTAAACAAGACGGTAAAAGTAACGTTGAATCGAGACAATAAGAAACAGTAAACTGAACAGTAGTGAAACAGTACTTCAGCAGTCACTAAAGAGTAACTCAAGTTGTGGTAAGCAACCGTCTTTAAATATAATCAAAGAATCTTCTAGAATAATCATGACATCAGTCTTCGAAATCCGTAGAACATTCTAGAAGGATCGAGATACCGTCACTCCACGCGCGTGAGGATGTCCTCGTACATCATAGGAGCTTCCAGAACAGGATCGAATGTAATTCCAAAATTTTCTGGCGAAGCAAATCCATAACATCATGAACGTCTCACAGTAATGCGGCGTTGTTATAAAGGACCCCGTGTGAAGGTTTTGACCCCCAAATAGTTTACACCATACCATACAGTGGTATACATTACTTACCTACACTGCATAATAAAATTGATGGTGCATGAGACATCATCAACGAAACCAGAGTGTCTTAGTCTACGTATTGTTTTTTACTGACGGTGTAAAGAAAACCATTAGCAAACACATTATAATATATTATATTATAATGTGTGTAAATAACAATATGGCGTAGTCTACCATATACTTCAAAAAAATTTTGGTGTAGTCTACACCATATCGTTACCAAAACCATACTACCTATGCATATTATCCTAAAATACCATCAGAAACATTGTGTTGTCGAAGACATCATATATAGATGGTGGCAGAGAAAACCAGGGTAGACGTAACTTTCACAAGGTGGGTCCTTAATAACGGAAACGCCGTATAATGAATGGGAGGAGTATATTTTCGAAATTTTAGGAACTAATAATTTTCTTATATTTTTCTAAAATTTTGCCTAATTGTTTTGTATTATTGCCCGTTTTTGCTGAAATTTTCTCTGATTTTTGTCAGATTGCAAAAATTGCATCCATATTTCTCGGAAAATTTATAACTATTCCTGAATGTTTCCCAACATGCAATTTGCACTTTATACCTGAAATTTTATAGGTCTAGAATAAATTTTTTATAAATTTTCCTGAATTTTTCCCCGTAAAATACAGCCGGGAATTTAATCCTTCTCATCATAAGGAAAAATTGCTAGGAAACAGTTGTAGAAAGAAATAAAAATAATAATAATAAAAAGAGATAGAAATAGAAATAGTTTGTAGGCAATTTTTTGCGATTAAGGTTAGTAAATTATCATTTCTTCTTTATTGTTATGCATATTTTGAAAAAAATGGCAACAAATCGATGGAAAATAGGCAGAAATTTGTGTTAATGGGCACGATTAGGGAATAAATTCGCACACATCGAAGGAAATCAGCAAAAATTATCAAAAGGCTTTAACACCAAAAATTTTCAAAAATTTATATCTTCATGACAACCTCACTCTTGTGACGACCTCTTTTCATCCTGGAAAAGCGCTGCTTCGCCAAGGTGTGCCGAAACCCGCCCCCTGTCCTCCCGAAACACCTGCTATTTTCCTATACACATCGGACCGTCGGACGTCGCCCATGTACGCCACAAATGGTCGACGAAATACCTTGAAAAAGAAGTTCAGCAGTGGCGGGACAACAAAATGGATATTCAGGATGTTTTGACTCAAAAGAAAAAATAGTGCAGTCTGGTGTAAGTAGTCACGCCATTGCAGCCTCACAGGACAGTTTTTCTGGTGTAAACGGAAATATTTGTTATAAATAAGAAATGTTATTCTCATTTTTAAACGGTCGGGGATCTCATAGCTAGTGGGGAGTTCGCGCTTCTTATGTTACAAATTTTGACCGTTAATTAGGTTATCCAAATTATTTTTGGGCCCAAACTTTCCCAACCACCCTAATATAACTCAAAAACCTGTTCTAAAATCGAAAATCTGTGTTTTCACCGCTTTTATTACTATACGTCCCTCCATCCCACCAATTCTAAAACCTTAAAATTTCGTATTTAGTTTTTGGTTTAAATTTATATAGAGTGCATTAGGGAAGAGTAACACTTCCCTGCACTCACATATTAGCACGTGTTTGATGTCGCGGGCGTTTTCGGCCTGACCGCCCCCATAGTTTCTGGGATGGTCGAGATGCCCCGACCCCAGCAACGGGGGGTCAGGCCGAAAACGCCCGCGACATCAAACACGGCTGATGCATGAGTGCATGGAATTGTCATACTTGTTATTTTATGTGGTTTTCTTGGGGTAGAGGTTGGCTGGGTATTTTTCCTTATGTCGGCTATCTATTATACAAGGGGACGGGATTCGTCACCGAAAGATTATGCGGTTCGAGGTGTGGCCAGTAGAATGCCGGTGGGACGCTTGGTATGACGCGCGTCTTTCGTATACGTGAGCGATACTAGTGTCTTATATTTTGAGATTCGGCGTGATCCTTGCTCAGCTCTATTGTCGAGTTCCAGACAGTCGGTCAACAGACACGTATATAGAAGATTTATTGCAAAGCACGATAAAATATAAGAATACTTTATGAAATATAAAATATAAGAATTATTATGCCCGTGGATCACTTGCGACACTATGTTCAATACCCGTATTGAATTCGTAGTACCGTTCTTCTAGCTCGTGATGAAAAGCTGCAGTATTCTTCACTACCGTATGATTATTAGCTCACGCAGGCTGGTACTGGTTTTCGATAATGATAATCGTGCGCTCGTATTAAACGACAGTACTATTCTTTAGTATATATACTTGATTGCTTCTCGCTCACTCTAGTGCTCCGCCGGTTCTCTTGCACAATCTGACTTTACTATTGCACAGTCTGACGGTTCGCTTTCACTATACACTTCGTCCACTGATTTCGGTACTCTCGACGATCCCTATTTAGTACATTAGCCTTTAGATTAAGTTAAGGCGACTTAGTGTTGGGCCTAGTCCTTTGGCTTAAGTTATAACAACTAGTGTTTAAGGCTTAACCTTGAGCGATAGTGGTTAGGATTTAGGTTATCTAGTATTTGAGTAACTTCCCATGTGAGTTGACACAGCTACACCGGACGGTGGCCGCCATGCGAGTATTTGAGTACCTCAACCTAAGCCTTAGATTTACGCTAATAATGTCAGTTATGTTAAACAGGCCGACACCGGACGGCTGCCGAACCGCGTCATTAAAACTGTACAGTAGCGGTCCACTACTATACAGTTGAATTTTCTCACTCCATACGTCCTACCGGACGGGGAATCGTATGCGGACATCCTTGTCCTGCGGACACAGGCGAAAGAATAGTAAGTAGTATCTACGGATACTCGAGGGGGTTGTCTTTTCCATGCCCCTTACTCACCCGGTCTTGTCAAGAATAATACCAGGGTACCCGCGACCGGGAAGGGCCCATGCACCGGGAGAATCCGGGAAAAACCGGGAAAATAAACGTTTTGATGAGCAAGCAAATAAAACAATGGATTCCCAGTATTAAGCTAATTTCTGTGTGTAGCAGTAATATTCTATAATAATGGTGAGCTGAAGCTTTGATGTATCTATCATTCTGAATGTTTAGCCGACCCGCGCAGTGTCTGCCGGCTCACTGGCTCCTTATCACTGCAGCAGAACATAGCTAGTGTGCACATATACCCTGCACAGCTGCAACCCCCCATAGCCCTAGCCCTCTACATTAGATACTTTGACACTTTATAAGATTGGTTTCCAGCATTTCTTGTATGTTCGGGCTGTCACTTCGACAAACTGGAGATCCATAATTTTTATCGATATCACTTGACATCGATAAGCTTAATCGCAAGTACTTCGTTAAACGTACGACTCTTTTCTTGAATTTTGTGTAGGAATGTACTATTTTGGAATGTTATGCGCGACTAAAATTAAAATGATCCCGTTGGTCAATTGGACAAAGTGGAATTCAACGGCCAGAAAATACTAACTGTAGCGGAACACAATTATGGGCGATTTCTTATGAATTGGAAACGGTTCACTGCTAATTAGAACTTTGACTAATTCAGGATTCGGTTTTGTTTAGGATTCAGTTTTTAAATACATGCAAAATATTTTCTGGAGAAGGAAATCGTGGGGAGAAACTCACTTTCACAATACACTGCGCGCATCTCTGTAACTGTTATATGCCACCAACCCAACGTGCAATAATTCTGAAATAATATATTTCAGGACAGAGTTAGATCTAGTAGTACATAATCTAATCAGCAACTAGCATAATGTAATCAGGTCGTAAGCTTATTGCTTGCTTAACGTGTCAAAACAAAAATCTAAGACAGTTTGCACATTTCAAGAGCTATGGCTGGGTATTCCAGGCTATGCTAGGTGGTTGTCCGAAGATCCTTTGAATTAACACAATGCCGTTGTAAATTTTGTTGCAAAGATATCTACTTAGGAGTTTATCTATGCTGCTGCAGTTTTGAAAAACCGGGAATTTGAGCTGCGGCAACCGGGAAAAACCGGGGAGAACCGGGAATTTGACAGCGCCGTAGACGCGGGAACCCTGTAATACTCCTCGATCCACTGACAATGGACACTGCCGATTTCAAAAGTAGTACTACTAATTAACTCGGATCCCACCTGTACTGACGCCCTAAAATAACTCACTCGACACATAAGGGGTTACATTTACAAAATATTACTAAGCCTAGTACGTTGCTATTAGCCTATCGCCCCTATTAGACTTATGGCCACTTCGTACACTTTAATTAGGAAAAATAATATTACTAATTAAAATAGGACTGGGAGTAGGGTTACTTATTTGTGCTGCTCTTACAATACTACAATACTATGCGTTTCACTATCCTAGCCCGTCGTAGCCACCTTTACACGAACAAACATTCTTTGTGCTTCAAGAATATCACCGGTGGAATAAGTGTTAGCAAAATCGGAAACCCGAGTATAGGCGTTTCCTGTGTCCAAAGCTAACTAACAGAAGGGCAGAGTATAAAAACCTTCTCCGTAATATAGATTCTATCACCGACACGTCACTCCACGCAATTCCTTGCGTTAACCATAGAAGCAGTTAATAAAGCCAGTAACAATAATCCGCAAGTCCTTCAACCATAAGTGTCTTAGCCAGGTTTCCAATGCATCCCACTCGTCGAAACAAACTAATTTAAAACGTAAAGCTAAAGTCACAGAAGCCGGGCCTATTAGCTAGCTAACCTACAAACAGGAAGTATAAATAACACAATAAATGTAGATCATCGATACAAAATTTCGATTGCCGCAGCTTCCGCCAGATCACCTTCAAGACTAAACTAAAAACAAAATTAACTTAGACAATACTAATAGGTAAAATGAGTGGAAATTATGTAAATTAGGTAAAGAAATTGATAAATTTTAGAGGTTTAGGAATTTAAAAACTTGGGGGAAACATATAATAATGATTTTAGTGAAAAAGATTAAAATTGGGAATTTAGCACCGGGAACCCCCCGGTAGCCTATTAAACCCCCGACAATACTCTTCCTTAATGCACTCTTGATATAAATAATTAACTTCCGTTATTTTTATTAGTTAACATATAGTTAGCTTCTTGTCAGCTGGAGAGAGTGAGTCGGAAGATAGACGGTTGTTCGTTGTGTTAGGTGCTTTTAAGATCATTAAGCGTAAAAGAATTACGCGATACTTGTCAAGATTATAATTGTTTACTTCTTAGTATGAATAAAGAATTATGTTTAGTTTTCTCGACATCGGATTCATTGACCTGAATCCATTGAAAATACAAGAAGAGACATGATATGTTTACACTGGACTCTACATAACCACATTGTTGTATTCAGTCTTCAGACTAACTATGTAATTATGTATAGGTCATTATTGATGTTCTGCATGCAATACACATTTTGGAAATCGGGTTCGTCGTCTGTAAAACCTTTGAAACCATATGAGAAGGTATAATATAGTCATGTTGCACTCTAGGTAGCAAAACCATCGTGTACCGCGTGCTTGCTAACCTGTTATGCACTCGTGAGGTAAAAACAAGCAACAACACGGCGAAATTTGAAAAATCACTTTCTGCTAAAGGGTCGAAGGAAGAACTACCATATTCGGTTCATAGCCGCCCAGGGAGTGGCCCCAAACATTTGGTCAGCAAAGTTGTATATAGATCGCGATGATATGGCAGATTGTGTCGCAAGATATGGGTTGCGAAACACTGGTACTCGCTTAGCCACATTTCGCAAAGAACCCCTGAACCTGTTTTTTTGTCATTTTACCACGAAGAAGTGGCCGGAGCTGTTCGCATTTAACGAAAGGGTATATATATCATCACATGCAATCGAACAAAAATTGTTGAAATTCGATCATCCGAAATTGGATGATAGCGACAGGCAAAAAATTTCAGGATTTCCCCGTAGCGCCATCAGTTGAAACCTCCCTCACTTCGCTCGCTCCGTTTCAATACATCAGTTCCGTGTTAGAAAGATTTACTTTTAGTAAGTATTGCTCGTAACAAGTTTGTGGTGTCTGCAGCAGCATGTCGGGACTAAATTTGCTTTGGCCGTAGTACTCATGCTGGAATGCGACGCCGCAACGCCACTCCTACGTATGCAAAAATGTACGAAAGGCTCAGATGGGCACAACCGTCGTTCATGAGGTTGCGGCATGCGCTATTTTTAAAGTATTAAAATTGATGCCCTATGTCAAGGAGAACCGGTGAATCATCACACCACTACGTATGTGTCTCTAAGATGAAGGTTGTCTCTTTTCCTTATCAAAAATCCGATTTACACTATTTATAAATATAACCTTTCTAATAAAACAACTTGCTGACATAATTTTTTTATTCCTTAGGCAATTACATACAATATATATCAAGCAGCAGTCGAGGTATAGGTGTTATTACAGAAAAATTTTAGAGAATATGGACGTTTTGTGCAAATTAGCGTGTTTGTATATATATACCATGCTGAGACAAGTTCCTAATGCGTGACCAATCTTAAGATATAACCATCTTATTCTGTAAAACCAGATATGAAATCCACATCAATTGCTATGGAGTATATAAATGTGATTCGATTGATACTCTGCGAAAATCAATTACTGTTCCATGGAGTTTGTTGGCTATGAATTGACATTCTTCTATGTTCGCGGAAATAAAATTACAAATTTTTGATTGGCTGCTGTAAGATGTTCAGGAACAAATATATTTAAAATACCAAAACAGGATAGTTAGTGGGCGCAGCTTAAGTTTATTTTTCGCCTAAACACCTCGTGTTCTAATATTTTTTCTTGTTTCAGTTATATTATTCAAGGAATATAGAAATATTGCCAAACAATATATAGTGGTACAACGGTCGTGGTGTATATATATGACGCTTCAGCATGGCGGAACATTTGATCGAAATTTTGAATAAAACCGTGTCAGGAGGTTTGTGAATGTTCATTTATAAGTATGTATTATATAATTAATTTACTCGTCCGTCTGGCCAGTCCCCAGCCCTCCGAAAAGTAGTGGGACTTCGGAGGGCCCCCTTCATTCTCGGGAGAACATTAATAGTGGGGGACCAATTTTGTTTATAAATACTCAATATTTTCATGTATTTTTACTGCCGTTACTGTATTTTCAAGCTAAAACGATATTTTAGCTTTATAAATAGTGGTAATTAATGTTTAAAAACAATTTGCAAACAAAAAACATAAATTTTCAGACCAAAAAATTTGGAATTAGTTGAACATGGGGAGTTTCGGCCGAGTTGGGTGGGAACATATATACATGGGGGAAAATCTCACGAACTTGGGTGGATTTGGAAAATGTGAGAAGGGTCCCGCCACCGTGGAGAGGCCAGCTCGTAATCTTTCCATGTATATATATAGTGCTTGTAAATATACATATGCATTTTTAGTATTATTTTTGGACTAAGTTGATTGAATTGTGAGTGTCAACGAAGAATTTTCTGGTCAGGACAGTGAAATTTGGCAGTGTCTGTTAGTGACAGGGTTGGTTTTTCCGGAAAAGTCAGACCGAAACAACCGGTTTTTTTCCGGAAAAAAATTCAAAGCTTTACGGTTCGGCGAAAAATAGCAGTAAACACAGTTTTATGCGAATTTGAATACCGTTATTGATTAGTAATGTCTTAATTACTGAAAAAGGTCTAAAAACTACAATGGTGTCACATAGAATTTGCAACCGCACAGTGCAGCGACGCTTGAATTTTTCGAAGGGTAGGGTTATGTGAAAACCACATGGTGGCTATATCGATAGGACGAGTACGTATAATTATTAGGTTCGAATTAATTGTGAAAGAATTTGATAGGCAACCGCAAACTCATATTTTCCAGCTTGGGATTTGCGCGATAACATAATAAAACGCTGCTGGTATATTATGTGTACTGCAAAGCATCTCTCACGTCTTTAATATTGATACAAAAGTCGCGCCGTTGGAGACAGAACCTCCAATGCACCGTAATTGGACAAATATATAGTTTCCGGTTGGTTATTGTGGTCTCATGTTAGAAGATAAGCATAGGCTACTGAAATAAAGGCGTTGTTTGTTAAAAATATATATATATTATATATAAATAAAATGGAAAGTAGCACGGAAAAACGGAAGTTTAAAAACGATTAAAATTGTCGAATGTGATTCAAATTTTTAGGGTTGTGTAGACTTACTATTAGTTAAACTGGTGTCAAACTGCCCGCCGTGCAAGTGATGCTGGAAGCGCATTAATGCAATAGACTATGTATGTTGACAAAATCCGAGACGAATAATAAAAACAATAATAATAATATGCGGATACCGACAATCGAAGCTATATTTTGTGTCATATTCAACAGGAAAACAATCGTTGAACTATAAAGCAAAACGAAAACCATGAACACGTTCAAGCATAACAATTAAGAGAATTTTTAAGACTAACCTGGCGATGTACATTCCCTTTAGCTTCTTTCTGCTCAGGTTATGGCGCTTCATAAACGCAAACACCCAATCTTTTCTTGGTTTCCAAATTGGGTTTGTAGAATAACGTTTGCATCCAGTTGTTTTCGAAGGAGATACGTAGAGAGGATCTCTAATTTCTTGAGTTTCTGCGTGCTCGGTGACCAATACCCGGCTTTGTTTCATAGTGAGCGGAAATCCGTTGGCAGCCGTTGTTGTAATAACATCAACAGATAGATAGATAGATAA
>JASANE010002896.1:0-30359 GCA_030248225.1 Trileptium ribeirensis
AGTCAGTTTACATTGGCAGATTAATTTTCTAGCATCTTGATAATATTTGTGAGCCCAAGAGAGAAAATGAAAGTTTGCGTGACTATCAGGTAAATGAGTTTTGACAGAAGCTTAAACAAATTTTAATCAAATCGAGCATACGCTCCATAGATTGTTCTAAGACATGAGTAGTTTCAGCAAAAACGCTAGGTTAATAGTAAAATTTTAATTCGAAAACTTAGTGATTTAATAACAGTCTGCTTTTGATCTGGTTTTCCAAATTACCATTGCATTAAAATAGAAAACATTGCATACAGCAGCGTTTACGCATGTGTGGAATTTAGCGTCGTGTCTTTCTAATCGAACCACATGAATCTTGGTCATTATATTTGTCAGATGATAGTGGAAACCCGGGAGAAGTAATGTGTACCGTTCAAGAAGTGTAGAAGACGCAATGAGCTTTGGATTTGAATAATCGCAAATCTCGAAGAAGAAGCCTGGATTATTAATGTCTTATTCCGAATTTGAAAATTTAACTTGTTTGAAGGTTGATAATCTAAAATATACATTTAAAGTTTGGTAAATGTTATATATTTTGTGTATTCTGTGAAACGAAATTTGAAAATTTACAGTGTTTGAGTAGAGTAAAGTTACAAACAAATGCGTACTTTCGACTTTTTATGTGGACTAATGCATTTAACCGAATTCGAAGATATCCAATCACGATTAGCCTGAAATAATGGCTAAAAAGATTGAAAGAAGCTCTTACTGCACGACACCATTGATTACATCAATTGAACATTGAATATACCCAACGCTTATCCATTTGCACTGCTAAATTTAGCTTAATATCTGGAGCTGTGTATAATTTGACCATCTCTTCGATTTCAACTAAATTGTAGCTGACAATTCTTAAATTCAACATAGAAAATAAGATATCTAAAATTAACATTACATTCAGGGAAATATTTCATTGAGACGACACAAAGAATGGCACTATTGTTATGGCTTTTTTCTTTCATGAACTGTCCATGTTTTAAACTCGCTATAACAACTTTTGCTGTATAAAACCCTTGTTCCGCTGCGATTTCTTACAATGAGCCCAATTTCTTTTTCTCTTAAAAGAAGCGTGTAATAGCAGTTTATAGTGAGTGTTCTCAGTCGATATCAACATAAAACTGATAATAAACAAAACAGTCAACGGGAAAATATCTTAAATGGATATAAACAGTATGATACAATTTCTGTGCGAGTTAGAACCCTGCACCGCGTGATTACAACCCGACGTTTTCCATTCTCCCACCGTATTAACGAAAATATTATCTAATTCATGCAATTCAAAATAGCGTGCTCTGCAATGATACAAGCAGATGGTCGGACATATTGGTGAAGAACTCAGACGTTGACAATGTTTTCGTTTTCATCCGACTGTGCATTATTACGCCCTGCTACGTCGCACTGCCAAAGTGTTCAAATACAAATACTGCGCAAATGCAAACCCGACTGCTATATTCTGATCACTATTCAAAAATGCACATGATTTTCGATTTTTGAAAATGACACATGGCTTTTGTTAATTGTTAATTAAAATTAGTATATGGCATTGATAACCTTTTAATCTTCTTAATCGTGTAGTTGATCTGGTGCAACTTAATTTTGTACGCAGTAGCGCGTTAACTCAGTTTTTTTTCGCTGCGAGCGTTTCGTTGCGTGTTGGTTTTCGCTAGAGTTGTTAAGAAGCCTAAGGATCAGAACAACAGCGTCGTTATAGCTCAGCGTTTAGCGAGCACCACCCGAACGCAAACCGTTCGAGTAGGAGCATTCGCGGCAGCAACAGCTTGTTCAACGTAAGTCAAAATGCAAACTAATTCATGAACAAAAAGGTTAATGTACATTGCTACTAGCCTGGTCACAGCCGGTCATTGCGATGCGTCCTGTATTATTTGTTGCGACACGTTGTTTATTCAACTGCAGATACGTTATTTGCTCGTTTTAACAAGTTTTTTTAAGGAACAAAGCAACAGTTCCTAGAAAGTTCAATGCGTTGCATTGCCGCTTGCACCCGCTCAGTCCAAATTCTTGGCATATTATGCGCGAATTTACTTAAAACGACCCCGCCCACCATACTATTTTTAAAATTGTCATATTTTTTGTAACAGAACACTTCTTTGTGATTGCATAATGTAGTAAAAGCCATTTAAGAACAGCAGCAAGCTAGTCTGAAGTGGGTCGTTTTTGGTTCGCAAATTCGTTAATGAAATCCACAAATTGTTAAAAGCATAATTTTGTGAGCTTTAAATTCGTGCATTTTGTTCTTGAACAGTGTTACAGAGAGGCATCGCTCGACACATGGGGTTCAATAACTCAGCGATGGAAACTATTTTAAACATGTTGTTCAACATTTTTAAACTTATTCGTGAAAGGAAACGTATAAAAAATAAAATTTGTTCGCGAACACAAACGTATATTCTTAAGCAAATGCTGTTCGCGCACACAAACGTAGTTCTTAAATAAATTTATTTTTGTATAGATTATTTTGTCATAGAAAAATACGAAAGCGACATCACTATGAGCATGTATGATTAAAATTACTAAGCAACAAATGTTCCCGAACATTTGCTTTTTAAAATTAAAGTTGCGTTGAAGATAATGACTTATTAATTGTGCTGGCGCTGCGTTTGAATCTACAATTTATTAATGAACATTTTATAGGTGAAATTGTTCGCGAACTCCAGGTTAATAATTTAGTAATTGTACAAATTTGTTGAAAATTTAAAATATGAAAATTATTTGTTTCGGAATACTGAAACATTTACAGATAACATAACTGGTTTTGTAAACAAAATTTGTTCAATTTCATTGTCGACAATTTCGAACACGATAGCAGCTCATGATTTGCATATAGGCAGATAAATAGCAGGTTTTAGACGTTGTATCGGTTCAGCTAGTTGTTGTGTAGAGTGTCAGCTTTAGTTTCTAGAAGAACAGTTGATATGACGGAGTAATGGAGAGTAGTAACGATTTTTGGTTGGTATAAATTTGCATTCATGTAAACGTTAATTGTGTTTGCTATTGTTATCACCACATCAATTCTGAGATAATATTGAGTGTATCGGCGAGTTCTAGCTTAATTGCATCGAATCCGAAAAAGTTACATATGTTCCTTCGTTGGATTTCAAATCGGTTCCTTTGCTGATTTTATAGTGTAAGTGCCATGTTTCTTTAATACGTAGAATTTTCGTACGCCGGTGGTCGGTGAGATTTTGGTAGTCTATCTTGGTAGATACTAAATTTCAGGGTGCGGTTACTTTAAAGTTGTCAATGGATCATAAAGCTTTGCGGGTTAAGAAACAACAGCGCCAAGCGCTTAGGATAACGTAACAACAGAGATAAACGAGGCTAAAAATATTCAAATATCTGCGGAAAACATTCCAACTATTGAAGCTCTAATTTCTAAGCTAAATGATTATCGCGTCGGTTAGATATGCTTAACAATGAAATTGTTCTAGAAGTATCTGAGGAAGATGATATATCATTGGATATTAAGCAAGCAATGGATCACGATGACGCCATTTTAGACAGTATAGTTGACTTTACGGCAAAGCTCAAGCTTGTTAAATCTACAAGCTCGGGTGAATCCGGAGATAGGCAATTAGATACAACTGGTTCATCCGTTGAACAACGTGTTGTTTCTGTGAATTTGCCTAAGTTAGAAATCACAAAGTTTGGAGAGCCCTTGCGTTGGCAAGAGTTTTGGGATAGTTACGACAGTACTATTCACAGTAACCATGAATTATCCGATGTCGACAAGTTTAAATATCTACGCACTATGATTCTTGGCGACGCATTACGACTTGTTGATGGTTATCGGATAACCTCGGAAAATTACGCAGCCGCAGTCGAAGCGTTGACCGAAAGATTTGTAAATACGCAATTGGCCGTATTTTCACATTTCGAGGCCATGCTTGCTCTTCCGATTGCGAACCACGAACAGTCTCAACTTCAGTCGACATATGACGACAGCGAGAAACATATTCGCAGCCTTATTGCATTAGGTCTCCCGCAAGAGACATTTGGGCAGGTGTTCACCCCATTATCTTGTCGAAACTTCCCACTTTTGTGA
The DNA here is from genome assembly GCA_030248225.1 of Trileptium ribeirensis. NCBI lineage: Eukaryota > Metazoa > Nematoda > Enoplea > Enoplida > Thoracostomopsidae > Trileptium > Trileptium ribeirensis. Next base: position 4,103 of record JASANE010002896.1, read on the forward strand.
AAATGGAAATTCACCGTCGTAATGGTGACAAACCCTGGACGTTGCAGAACTTACGGGAACTTCTTCGCGAGGTGATAAGGGCCCGGATTTAAGCAAGCGAACATTCAGTACACATGCCGGTTCCAACAAACTTGATCGCCGGAGGATGCACTCCAATGGATTAGCGCAACAACATGTCAATGGTGATCGACAATTCAAAAAATCGAAAAGTACTGTGCGTGTTGCACACGGCACATCGGCGTCGTTGGTTTCTAGTGCACAGAGACAACGTCGACGAGTTGTCTCTTTGTTTTGTGGAGGTGAGCACTACAGCGATGAATGTACCAAGTACACCGACTGGCTTTCCAGAAAACAGCAGCTGAAAGGCCGCTGTTTTATTTGCTTCCGTGTTAATCATCTGGCAAACGAATGTCCCGCAGTTCGGCCGTGCTTTTATTGCAACCACAAAGGGCATCATCGTAGTTTGTGTCGAGTAAAATTTGGTAACAGTTCCACTTCTGACAAATCGGAAACAACACTCCCGCTTGGTAGTACAGCAGTACCGAGAACCAATTCCTTCACCAATGTGACCAACTCCTTGCTGTCTCATGGGGACAGACCGCATTGGTGACAATACGCGGGGATGGTCGGACCCAACCGATTCAAGCACGAATGTTATTTGACACGGGGTGTTCCCGATCTTTCATGACGACTCGCACAGCACAGAGGGTATCAGCGCGTTCAAAGGATCAGGAGGTAGTTTCTATTGCTGGGTTCAACGAAAGCCGTCGGCGAGTAGCTCAATATAATTCAGTTGAATTTGATGTGTTGTTGCAGGATGGGTCGACAAAAACGCTCTCGGCGAACGTGATACCAACTATCAGTTGTCCTATTCAAAAGATCCCACAGGATATTCGGAAACATCCTATGATCCACCAAATGATTTTGGCAGAACCACTGGTTGATAAAACGGAATGTGTTGAAATCGACATTTTGTTGGCATCGGATTATTATTATTTTATCGGAACGGATAGGATTCATTGTGATGACGGTCTAATCTTCTTGTCATCAGTGTTCGGGTTTATAGCAACCGGTCGTGTTGCCGCGGTTTCAACAATTAACGATACTGTCTCGTCCTTGTTCTTGGCGAGTTCCGGCGATATAACGAATGGGTCATTTGATTTGGCACGATTTTGGAAGTTGGAAGAAATAAGGCTGAAACCGCCGCTAGTGAACGATGATGGTGACGAGCAAGCCGTGCGAGCTTTTAATCAGTCGATCCAGTTCAAAGACGGTCGCTATTATGTTGGATGGCCGTGGAAAGACAAGTCTTCGGAGCTCCCGTCAAACTATTATTTGGCCATCGGTCGACTAAAATCATTATCTGCGGACAATCAGTTGCTGGAAAAGTACTGCGAAACCATCTATGATCAGGGGAAAAAAGGGATTATTGAACAGGTCAGCTATTCGAAAGTGGATGGATTGATTCATTACTTGCCGCACCATGCCGTTCTCACTCCCGGGAAGGCAACGACGAAGCTGCGAGTCGTTTATGACGCATCAGCCAAAGGGACTAAGGATCAGTTGAGCTTGAACGAATGTGTGCTGAGAGGACCAATTATGCTCAACGATCTATGTGGTCTTTTGTTACGGTTTCGTGTTCACCCGATAGCCATGGTTAGCGACATCGAAAAGGCATTCCTCCAGGTGGGTTTGCTGAAGGAAGCACGCGATGTGACACGCTTTCTATGGGTGCGCAATCCAAAGCTACCAGTTACCGGAGATAATCTGGTGACGTATCGGTTTTGCAGGGTGCCGTTTGGAGTGATAGCGAGTCCGTTCATGTTAGCAGCTACCATTTCGCATCACATCGGTCAATCAAATTCACCTATTGCGGGAGATTTACGCGAGGGAATATACGTTGACAACGTAATAGTGGGGCGATCCACTAGCACCGAAGCAAAGAATTTCTACAAAGAAGCCAAATCTCTGCTGAATTCAGCATCGATGAATTTGCGTCAATGGTTCACAAACGATGCCGCAGTTGCCGAATACATCGAGAAAGACGATCGAGGCGAAACCAAATTAACAAACGTGTTGGAGATAGTATGGAACACTGACTTGGACGTGTTGTCCTGCGTTTCATATCGGGTTTGCGATGAAGCGGTCAACACAAAGCGGTTAGTCATAAAGTACTTGAGTAAGGTCTTCGATCCGTGCGGATTCTTTCAACCCATTACAATCAAGGTAAAATTAATGGTTCAAAAGCTCTGGCAGGCAAGTTATGGATGGGATGATAGGTTACCGTTGGATTAAATGGACGAATGGCATCAATGTTCCTCACATTTTCAGCAAATTTCGAAGTTCGAGTTAAAGCGTCACATTGGCACCTCCGGTAGCGTAGATGGCGTAAACTATCAACTGCACTGTTTCACTGACGCTTCTGCAAAAGCGTACGCGGCAGCGGTCTACATTCGAATTTCATGTGATGCTGGTGTGTCAACCGACATTATATTTGCCAAAGCTCGTGTTGCTCCTCTCAAGCAACTATCGATACCACGGTTGGAGTTGTTAGGGGTCCTTATCGGTGTTCGACTTCTTCAATATGTCGCTCAAGGGCTCCAACTACCTATTGAATATAAATTTTTGTGGTGTGTTTCGCAATGCGTGTTGCATTGGGTGATGGGGGAAAAGCCTCCTAATCAGGTTTTCGTGCAAAATCGGGTCCAAGAAATCAAAAAGTACAAAGGAATTGAGTTTCGATACGTACCCACTGAAGACAATCCTGCGGACATCGCCTCTAGGGGCTGTTCTTACGAGAGTATTATCAACAACTCGGTTTAGTGGAAGGGCCCAGCTTGGTTGGTGACCTGTTCATCGAATTGGCCTTTGAATATATCTCTATCTGGCAGCGACATTGTTGAAAACAAGGAGGATTTGTCGAATGTCTCTGTTGGGTGTGTGTTACAGTCGGATACTCGCATCAGCGTGTGCTCTATCGATATGGCTCGTTTCTCTTCGTTGAGCCGTTTGATTCATAATTACGGCTTGGGTTTTTCGATTTTTAAATAATGCTCGCAAGAAAGTAGTACGAACAGGATGTATTGGTGCAGTGGAAGTTGCTGAATCGAGATTGTTCTGGGAACTTAAAGTTCAAAGCGATAACTTCGGCGAAGTTTTATTCGAGGATAAAACCTCAAAAACAACAGGTATTGTTTCATAGGTTGACTTATTTCAAGACACTAACGGGCTAATCCGCAGCAGTGGGTGGTTTAAAAATGCTGGTTTGACTTATGATGCGCGTTTTCCGAAACTGTTGCCAAAAACTAATCACTTTATAGACTTGGTCATCAATGACGTCCACGAACGGTTGTACCACGCCGGTATTGCGCGTACGTTAAGTCAAGTTCGATTGCAGTACTGGATTATACATGGGAGGCCTCAGGTGAAGCGGGTTATTAAACGTTGTCGCATTTGCACACTTCTAAGCGGTGGAAGTTATTTGCCTCCGAAATATCCTCCTTTTCCCGATTTTCGGGTCACTCATCAGCCTCCATTTGCTTCGGTGGGTATAGATTATTTGGGGCCTTTGTCAGTTCAGGATACTGGATCAAAAGCGCTGTTCAAGGTGTGGGTGTGCATTTTCAGTTGCGCCGTGACACGCGTCATTCATTTGGAAATGATCGAATCGTTGTCGGCGGATGATTTCCTGATGTGCTTTCGACGATTCATATCGTTATATGGTATTCCTAAGCTGGTGGTGTCTGATAATGTGAAGCATTTTCACACAGCAGATAAATTTCTGAGCAAACTATGGTGCGATCTTATTACTGACTCGTCTGTCCATCACTTTTGTACACGTCAGGGAATTACGTGGAAGTTTGTCACAGAGTTTGCGCCTTGGATGGGCGGCTTCTAGGAGCGCCTGGTGGGTGTGGTGAAGAAGGGACTGAAAGCATCACTTGACCGGAGGCGTGTATCCTCGGTGGAACTTCACACAGTTCTTTGTGAGATGTCGACAGTGGTGAATTCGCGGCCACTGGTCTATCAGGAGGCAGTTCTTTCTGACCCAGTGTTGACACCGTCACACTTCCTTGTTGGTCACCGTGTTGGAGTTCCCACGTTTAACATCGAGTGTCCGGAATATGGTCCTCGGCAAACGACAGCTGACGATCTTATAATCCGTTGGCGACGGATTCAAGGCCTACTTGATTCATTTTGGAAGTTTTGGCGGTGCGAGTATTTGCTTTGTCTTCGTGGCAATTTGGGCTTCGGGAAAGGTTATAATTCCGTTTCAACCGTTCCTGAGGTGGGCTCAGTAGTTCTGATTAAAGACAACATGCCACGAGCATTGTGGAAACTTGGTGTTGTGGTTATTGTGCATCGTAGCGAAGATGGGCTTATTAGATCAGTCACACTTAGATCACCATTTGGCTGTTGTTTCCTTTAGAGTTAAAGCAACAGGATCCCCGGATAGCGGCAACACCTAGCACACCTGCTAGCTATAAACGACTGAGGCGTCATGTGAGAATGACGGCTCCAAAAGTCACACTGGGACGCGACGACGATCTTGCGTCCGAGTATTCGGTTGAAATGTAGTGAGGGTGTTCATAAACTTGTTTGAAAATATATATAGCTTTTGAAACTTCTAACTTTATATATTAATGCTATTAACGATCTTGCCGGTTGACTATTTTTTGCAGTTAAATTTGTGTTTTCAGTAAGTCGACATGCCTAACCACAGCAAACTGATTGATCCTGATCACGCATTGTCCCCATATTATCTGCACCGAAGTCGGAAACTTGTAGTGGGTGGACCGAAGGTAACTTCGCTCGAAATGGGGTTCTGGTGCCTGATACTTTGGCAAACGGGTCAACGAAGATTGGCACGCTCCCTTCAAAAGAAGCATGCAGCCCCCGAACATCCCGAACAAATCGCCGAATGGGTTTATCGCAGCGGGGGACGAATTCCCGCGGAGTGAATTTTTCGAACCGGCGACATGTTTAAGGACATTATTACTGAGCAATTGCAACTCAACCGAAGTCCATTTAAAGTTGCCCTTGATCGGGAAATTTATAATAGTGTCAATCCTGTGGATATGCGGTTTGTTGCTTGCACTAATCATAACGAATATGTCCTTACGTCTGGTGTAAGGGAAACGGCAATGGAAGGTCGCGGCAGGTTTCCGGGTTTCAATATCTTCGGTTTAGTGTTGACGGATGCTTTGTAGGACTACATTGCAGAACAGCTATCCTATATCGTCGGACCTCCGAAGGAAATGCGAAAATATCCGTTGTTGATGGGGCAAAACAGTAGTTTTTCTAAAACGGTACTTCTATTGGGGACAGCCAGCTCGGAAATTGGCAGTTTGTCGGAGGCGGCCGGTTTCTCTGTTGTCGGGAGGGTTATGCCGAGACTTGGCTGATGCTATTGTGAGTAGAAAGATTCGGTCTGGGGACTACAAGGTTGTTATAGTGGCGTGCGGCGTCAATGACGCACAGCGAAGTCAGGCAACTGAAACGTCTTCATGGTTTGCCTTGAAGGAGGTATTGGCATAACAGAAGGCTGCTCATAGCGACACTGATATCATCATCAGTGCACCTTTGGTCAATCCAATTATTCCGGGTGTTCCGGATTTTTCGGATTTTATGGACGTTCGGTCGTCGAACTTGGGCTTGACCTGCATCAATTGGTCGCGGAAAGGAACGAATCCGTTTCTTCATGGGGCAGATCGGTCTGTCATTTTTTAACCGAGATAGAATGCACTTAAATCATGCGGAATTCCGGGAATTATGGGTGGAGTGGTGCAAATTAGTGCCTGAGCTTCGAATGGTGCCTTATCGGGTCACTTGTGAACGCCGATCACTTCGTCGGGCTAGAGCTCGACAATGGCGGCGAAAATAACCATATCGTTACGTGTTGTAACAAGTTTTGTTGTTAGGTGTTCTGACATTGAAGGTCTAATTGAATGTATCTTGCAGTGATAGTTATAAAATTTTTAGATTTTGAACAGTTTAGTAACATTGGACTTTAAAGTTTTTCTGTTTTGGGAGTGTCGATAATTTCAAACACGATAGCAGCTCATAATTTGCATATAGGCAGGTAAATAGCAGGTTTTAGACGTTGTACCGGTTTAGCTAGTTGTTGTGTAGAGTGTCAGCTTTAGTTTCTAGAAGAACAGTTGATATGACGGAGTAATGGAGAGTAGTAACGATTTTTGGTTGGTATAAATTTATATTCATGTAAACGTTAATTGTGTTTGCTATTATTATGATCACATCAATTCTGAGATAATATTGAGTGTATCGGCGGGTTCTAGCTCAATTGCATCGAATCCGAAAAAATTACATATTCATTTGAAATGGCAGTGTTCGCGAATGCTGAAAACCAAAAGATTTCACCACGTTCGTGTTGGCGAAAAAACGCGAATCCTGAATTAGTCAATGTTCTAATTAGCAGTAAACCGTTTTGTGCTCATAAGAAATTGCCAAAATTCTGTTCCGTGACAGTAGTATTAATTTCTAGCAGTTGGATTCCACTTTGTCCTATTTAATTAACGAAAACCCGTCTCAAATTCCCTGTTTGTTTCGTAGCAATGGCTTTCGATTCCACATCAGCTTTGACAAAATAGGATGGCCAAATTGGTCATTTTAACTTTAGTCGCGCATTAAAATTTCATTTGGTGAGGCGTAAGGCATGTTCGAGACACACTATTTAGTAGTGCTATAAAAAATTTTATGTTACAAATAATATGGTGTAAAACAAATAAAGAATTAAAGGAGCACAACACAGGAATACCTTCAATACATAAGTCACCTATATTGTAAAAGTGACCCTGGCGGTTGGTATTTTCCGGTAGTTCGATTTTTGGGGAGGCGCGGCATGACCTAATGGCCCTCCTCAATACGCCAATGATTCCTGGTGCTGGCTGGAGTTTGTCAAACATCGCACGATAGACTAACGACCTCAGACGTTAAAAGGTTCAGCCCAAACGGAAATTTTAATCCGCCCTGATGTAGCCCTTGTAAACATGAAGTTACCACTTGATTTGTATTCAGATTCACATACGCTTTACATGAAATTTCAAGCGCTAGCGATTCTTCACTTCTTGGGGCAGGAAAAAACTCATGATCCTTTCGAATATAAACACTTTAGGCAACTGCGAAAGCGCCTGCGCATGGGTTGCAAGGTACTAGTATAGATACTGACGACTAGTCGAAGACAGTAGTGTGATTGTAAATAAGACTAGCATAGTTATTGCTACCTGTCATGACATACTTTGTTTGTGAAATAAGATGTCTCTGGATAAAACTCGATATAGCTGTATTTTCAGGCAGGACAGTGCGTAACAATTCATTCGATAGTGTAGTCAAACGAAAAGAACGCATCGATACAAACAGCTGTTTGTACGTGATAGATGTTAGCTAATTTCTTTAGCCCCGGTCTAAATTGGGGATTTGATACTTTTATTAACTCACGGAACTGGTAGCCGCCCCTATCCATATTAAATAGTACACTGTTCAAAGACGTATGGCGCAAAAATTTGATGCGGTAACTTTTGAGCTTGTATTTGATCAGAAGTGCAGTTATAGCCATTTCCCACGTATAAGGTAGAGCTTGGATGGACCAAGTACATCGCCAATTTTATTCTCAACAAATGCGTCAACCATTTCCATGCTATAGGATCTAAGGGCTACAACTATAATGGTTTCGGCATAAGGGAGCAGATACGATGTGAAAAGTGGAGGGACATCGAAGCAACGAAAAAGTCGTTGATAGAGGTCAAAATGTTGCGAAAATTGGAGCAATGTCGAAAATCCATGGCATATATTTATACCCAAAGGTTTTTACTACATAAATAGGGCTCCTGAGAATTCTAAGATATATGCGAATGTGTGGAGATGCAACATCGTTTTAATTCTTGCCTAATTAAAAGATTATATTTTGAACACTGTAGGAGACTGTCCCCTTACTTCAAAAAGTGGGGGACCAGTCCCCCTGTCCCCCATCTTTAGGCGTAAATATAAATCGTTAAATCCTTGCTTGCGCTTGCGAGCGACTTCTAATATTTAAAAAGCTTTGTGTATATTTGTCTATATTTTGTTTTGTCAATCGTTGACTTCAACATACGCAAAAAATATCTTCCCTGTATAATTTGAATAAGTTGGTGGTGTCCGATGCGTGTAATGCTATATAGCATATTACTCTGATCTGAATTTTAGTTTACAAAAATTAACGCTTGTTACAATTTCTGCAGAATATTGCATTTCAGTTGCCGAGCGATTTACATTGCTAATTTAATCAATATAAAGCAGGTAACAAGTTTGTAAAGAAATCTGTTCAATGGATATGTATATATTGATTTCGCAAAGACTCCAGAAAGCATAACTACCCTATGAGATCAAACAATTTGAGATGAAACAATAATCCCATGAAAACCTGTCTAAAAAATAGCAGATCACTACCTACCATTTTCTGTACGTTCAATGGTGCTGAGTTTCTAAAATCATTATTAACTGTGAGGATATTTACTTCTAAAACGTGCGGGTTTGTTTTAACATTAACATAGCTGACTTGATATTGATTACTGTAAACTTTATTTAAAATTAAGTTTGATTAATAAGGTTTGTTGACTTTAATGCCATAAGCCATTAAATGGTTACTGCTGCATTAAGTTAGGCTTAACCAATTTTAGATGTCATTTAGCATTATCCCTTTCATGCCCGAATTAATTTGAGTATCGTACAATGTTTGACAAACTCAAGCCTGCGTCAGTGATCGAACCCGAAACGTACGGTTGAAACTTGTGTATTCAAACCACTGAGCTATCTGAGAGCTGTTGCTCGGTTCCTTAAGGAACCTCACAATGCGAGCGAATAACAACGCACGTTCAAACGTACGATATACGACAATCTCAGTAAACACAACGAGTCGCAATGTGCGTTGGGTCCATTTGGACCTTACGGGCATGAGAGGGTTAGTTATGCGATTGGTTAATTTTTAATTAACCCTTTCATGCCCGAATTAATTTGAGTATCGTACAATGTTTGACAAACTCAAGCCTGCGTCAGTGATCGAACCCGAAACGTACGGTTGAAACTTGTGTATTCAAACCACTGAGCTATCTGAGAGCTGTTGCTCGGTTCCTTAAGGAACCTCACAATGCGAGCGAATAACAACGCACGTTCAAACGTACGATATACGACAAACTCAGTAAACACAACGAGTCGCAATGTGCGTTGGGTCCATTTGGACCTTACGGGCATGAGAGGGTTATCAAATGCAACAACATTTCAATAAAGTGTCTAATAGCAACAGTCCATAAAAACAATTTTGTAGATGCGTACACTCGATCAGGCCTAACGCGCTTTCTCCTATGCGTTGATGTCGTTTTTGATATTTGCCAAAAGATGGCAGGGGTGGTAACCTAGATTTTTTTTTAAATTTTGGTCAGCCTCAGGCCAAGGTTTTTTCCTGTATACTGTCTGCTCTGCTCCAATGTTTCTTAGGGTGGGGGTGCGAGCTATCAAGTTAGTAATAACCAGTGAGAAGCCACCTGAGATTGTTTATTCTACTCTATGCTCTAACCTGAAAGTTGGTACCACTCCAAGAAACCTAGGGACGTAGATAATACTCCCAAAGAACCTTGAAAGTTACCTCATGCAGCCCTTACCTGGTTGGCATGAAAACGACATCATCGAGCAAAGGGAAAGCACATAAGTATGACAGAGTATATTTCACTCTTGTGCAAAATTGTCTTCATGAACTCTTGCTAATAGTTATTGGTTAATAACTATTTATACTTAATAACCAACACTGCCCTTTAATGGTATTAATTTTACGTATAGATATGGAATATCACTGCACCCAGACAATAATTTTATTTTGGTATTACAAACTCCCGAAACCCATCGTTCGTTTTCACCAACACATTTTTTGCCCAAAATATATGTTCTGTGTCACGACACAACAATGAGAAGATTTTTCCTAATCAAGAAACCGTGTGGGGTAATTTGATTTTGGTAACAAATTTAAGCATCAGCCAACGCCTTAATGAAGAGAACCTCAAGAGAATTTGTCACCCGAAACGTTTTAGAAATACATCCAAGTTTTAAACGTGGTTTTGAACAAAGCCAAAACAAACTGGTTTTTTGAGCATGCTTATGGCCATTTTATGAAGAGTTATTTAAACTAAAGTCAAAGTCTTTGAATCCGGTAAGTGAATGTGCGTGCAATGGATGCATAATTTCAGGCGCAAACTAATTCAGTATTAGGCGTAGACTGAAAATATCAATAGAAAAGTTCCAGAAGCGGCTGCATGTCGCATTACCAACAACAAATGAATGCTATGTTCGTTCAATCCAGTAATAGATTGCTATGTTCAAAGGCTGTTTAATTTTCCTCTGCGGTCCATATGGCCTTTGTTGAAATTTGTCTCCGCAACGTAAAAAATCAATACAGCGACATGACATCGAAAGGTGGGCTAGCCATGAAATTATAACCAAGAGCTGGACTATATGGCATGACGAGCATTACGAGAAAATTACATTACAAATTGCGTGTTGTTTCAGACGCTAAAACGACTTGTTTATCGAGGTTTGTTCCAGCTACTTTGTGTAGCATTTTCGTAGATGTAAAAATACTTTATCGCGCAACTAAATCTCCCTGTAGTAAACGTAGTTTTTGTTTGTTTTTTGGAGTTTAAAATATATTTTAGTGTTGATGAGTAGGCAAAATATTGGCAAAAGTTGTCGCTAAAAACTCTTTCAGCGCAGTCGACTAATTTCATTGCCATTAACGTTTGTATTGCAGCAGTCGATCGCGCAAATAGATTTTGTGTTTGTTTAATTGCATGCGGGTGCTGAGTTTGCCTTTACATCTCTGTAGGTCAGGAACAAACATAACTTCGAAAAATTTAAGGCAGGATATAACTACTTAACACAAAACGTAAATTAATTACCAGTTAGTCGTTACAAAATCATGAATCGATCTTTCGTGGGAGAACGATAAAACAAAACTATATGCTTCGCTGGTATCGTTGGATTTTCACGATGTTTTTGAAACGCTTAACTATTTTGCAGGGCAGGATGTTCACAAAATGTCACGATATAGGTAGGCTGCGGGTCCTATATTTAAGAATGTCTCATTTAAGCTTGTACAAATTTTAAATGTTGTTAGTGTCCCAATTAATCATTGGTAAAGTATATCTTACGTGCCTCAAGTTCAAAATATAGTATATTACATAAGCAAAAAATCACTTTACTGATTATTTATTTATTTTGAATATTTATCATTACTGAATATTTACATATTTTATTATTGCCGAATATTGATTTTATCCCTATGGATTGCCCCACATTGCAAAATTTTGAGCAGCCTCAGGTTTTATTTCCGTGGGTAATTTTTCCTCCATCAGTAAACCACCCAATGAAAGGAAAAAACTGACAAATGTTGTTATAGTGCATCATTTCTGATATGGAAACTCATAAATTAACTAAAATTTGTTTCGATTGTTTAAACTTGAATAAACATAATATTAGCCGAGCTTATTAGGTGATTATTAAAAGTTTTAACCGTTGGCATTGAATTAATTCAACTGAATTTTTGACAATTTTTTTTGTTCCAATACACTGAGTAGACCAGGCGGTACAGATACTTCGTCGTTCCCAGGCAAATTTCGGGCTCCCCTTATTTCCAGCGCGTAGTTCCCTGGTGCCGCTTCCTGAAAAATAGTACGGGGGAACTAGTAATACAAATTGTTAAAAAATAACTGTTGTTTTGATGTTGTAAAAACATAAAAGCAAAAATATTTTATGCCGACGAAACTTGAACGCCAAACCTTAGCATCGGCGGGGCGACGCTCTAGACCACTATTCCACACTTTCCTCTAGGTTTCGTGCATTGCAATACGAGACCCTATAACTACGGTTCTCGTTTCCCAAAATGATTTGAAACACTGTATTAACGTAATAAATATGAGTGGAAAGGGCGTAACCAACAGTCACAAACCACATCAACGTGGCAATAATAGAAACGAATGAAACTAACTACATGAATGTCGAGGATAAAACCCACGAAACCGTAGCATTTTTGGAAAGGCTACTTGCATTACATTTCTATACTATTTCATATCACTTTTTGGTCAGTTCAATTCTTGAAATATTTATAAATATTGGTGCACAAGTTCCTAAGTTTACTCGAAAGTCACGCGGCAGAGGAATAGTAATAGCCGCTATTGCCTAGAGTAAACCCAGTAAATATATATTTTCTATTCTAACCATATTTATGTTCATAACTGCCATTCTTATAGAAACGATTAAATAATTATGCGGCAGCAATTATATATAAACACAGTTTATTATAACACATATTTCGACTCTCTAAGTTTATGGAAAATATATAGTTGTCAACATTAATTACATAGTTATGTACCTTAGGTGATATCAAACATTAATTCGGCAAAAAGTAAGTTTGAACCCTCTACTTCCTGAACCCGAATATAGACATATCCAGATGTTTTGCAAGCTGTAGGCACGATTAACCGACACCTATGTAATGATTAAAAGATTGGAACAGAGACTACTCCATGTGAAATACCACATACAAGTGCTAAACTAGAAACAACAGTTATAAGTTTTTGTACCGTAAGACAGGCCATCCGTTTTCAAATAGTGGACAAGCTGACTCGAACGGTGTTAATATAGGTTTTGTTGATTGATTTCGCAACAGCACCCGTTTAGCCGAAACCTAAATTTTAGCCTAAGCCGTTAACCCATGGATTCGGCAGATTTTGGTATCGTTCGAGCCAATTCGTCTGTGAGGTTCGAATGGTATTTAAAATTTGCATTTACAGAGAAAATTTTTTATTGAAAACTTTGTGCCTCAAGCTTCGAATTTGGGAAAATCAAAAATCGGAAAAAAGATTTGTCATAAATATGGTATATAAAAAGATTTTTAATAGCATCGACGGTTTCAGTCGAATAGTACTAAAATTTATCTAAATTGACCGTTTTCTGTACGGAGGCGTGTTACCAAAAAATCCATTTTGTCATTACGCAACATAACATGATAAAACAAATAGGATTTGACTCATATGTTCAATAATACTTTTGCCGAGGTCATATAAAGAAGAAGGCATATTTTCGATTAAAATAATACCTATTTTGGCGTTGCTACATATAAACTACGAACTAATAGACTAATAGTACCAGGTAGAGATGAGTATAACCTCTTCGGTAGATCACACATCGGCTGGTACAGTAAACATAGACAATCAGCTAAAGTTAAGATAGTTTTGCTCTTCACACACTACATGTCATATCGTAATAATGTAAATGTAGTATATTTGTCTCACCACAGATGAGTTTTTGAAAACATTGAAAATCCTAAAGTTCCCAAAACAGCATCAAGAAGTTGCATTACTTGTTTAGTTTATTGCTTGTGTATTCGATCTACATCACACTTCTGTTCTCAGACTTAAGGCTTAATCTAACTTCATTGAGGGTAACTGATATTAAATATAGATTTGCAATAAATTCCGAGAATGGCCATAAAAGAAGGTTTTGCTGTAAGTACATGCGACTTTAAGCAATACAATTGATTTTTGCTTATTGCCGTCTGAGTAATATTGTAGAACCCCACAGTTGGTGTGTATGGTCATGCAGGAATTGACTAGTACAATATGTTTCATACTATGAACCGATAAATCGCTGTTTTAACACATCACAATCCTGGTCATAAGCTGTGCTGTTAATCATTGAAACAGACTAGGAATGTGGTTCAGCCGCGACGCAGTGGTGAAATGCTTATTCATTCTGACACATGTTTCTATATAACTGCCGTATCGTGAGTTCGGCCCAATCTATAGGAAAAAGCAGTCACCAAATCCATCGATTCGTCTTTAACAGATGGAGCTTAGCGAATCGGGGTTAATCTAGTTTATTAAATAATGACTTCACGTGATCTTCACTGCGGCTTAAGAGCTAATTACAGTTAATGCAGCCAAAAATCTATAATCTATAAATTTTTCTGTTTCTGTTTCATATTGTCTTCGTTTTGGCAATTTGATTGACAACTGGTAGTAAAAAACTGTTTACATTTTTACGAAACTTGTGTACATTTGCACAAACATATTTACATACACATTGCAATATGGCACATTATAAATACAAATTTGGATGGCAACGTACAAGTATTTACATATATACATATAAATGTAATGTAAGTATAGCTTGATACAGAGATATGTATAAATGAGATAAAAACCCTAGAATCCTGTTGTAAGGGCCACGGTTCATTTATAACCGTGTCCTTACATTCGTACAATCATTCGTACATAGTCCTCGATTCTGACTTTACGAGCTCCGGCAAGGTTTATTATGACCCTGTTACGTATAAGCCTTGGTTCTGTCAATCTTGCTAAAATCTCGAGTGAATCCAGTGCTTATTCACACAAAGTCTCAGAGACTTGTCAGTACCTGTTGCATCGAGAGCAGCATTTTTTATTTTTCTTTGTCAAACTGTTTTATCATTCGTTGTTGCGTGACCGTCGCCTAGGCTTTTGGTGTTGGTAGGAAAAAACACGGTCGTGCAACCCGTCGAAATGCGGCTTATAGCGAGCCAAACGCGAATATGCCCACTCCCATCTCGGATTTCCTGCGCGATAAGTGTACAACTGCACTGCAAGGTTTCCGTCCTGGTTGTTTCCGTTCTTTTTCCAGCCTCTTGCCTATATCGTTACTGTACGCTGTTGTACTTGATTGGTTGCTCTGCCTGCTAATATCAGCCGCGTATCTCCATTTGCGTTTTTTATTTTGTATTAAGGATCGTTGCCCTAATTTTCAAAATTGGTGCTAGTTTTGCGCGTAGTTATTAATAGATTCCATGACCGACAACTGGCGACCAGATTCCATGTGTTAAAACTACTTTGTAGTTCGTCGTCGATTATTGTCACATTAGTAGTTGGTAGTTTAATGAACCAAGATAGAGCGAGAAAGTTATATAGTTGTACACACTATTGTATCTGCATCTTGTTTTATTGTAGTTTAGTGACCCGTGCGACATGCATTTATTATTGTATTGCTAAGTTATAGGAACAACATGTAGCGAGAAAATATGGCGGTTCTATGTTTTTCGCTTGTACTCACAGCTTTCTGCGTTTCCTCGGTACTCTCATTAAAGCACGATTACCGACTTGGAGCCATTTAGGGAGAAGTTTGCTAGGGTCAGTCACTGGACCCTGCCTCGTGCCGCGGCAAAGCCACTTCTGCTTTCGGCTGCTTGGCTGTTGGGGTTTTACGACGCAGAGGTCGTTCGTATGCTGTACTATATTTACTGTACTATAAATCCTTTGCCAAGGCGGGGATTGTAGTATTGAAATCAGTATCGAAGTTTCGCATTCTACAGTCAGCTATTTTGGGCTGGCCGACTTGATAAAATCGCCAATTTTGGCAAGTTGTGCTACAGAAAACGGAAAGATAATAGATGAGGGTCGCTCGTTTTTACCGTTTCTGAAATTATTGTGATTAATGGTCAGCTAGTCGTTCGAAAGTTTTTATTTCTTCGCCCGGTCGAACCGATTTTATGTTCTAGTATCAGTTGATTTACGACTCACTGCCTCATGCATAATTCGGAATTTACTCGATTATTTTAATAACTTAGTATTAGATGTTATTATTTTAATAACTTAGTATTGTATAAAATTGATAGCCATTGAATAACTTAGTATTGTACTTAATAAAACAAAATATTTCGCCACATTTGACAAGCCGGGCGCTATCTATATATAAGGAAAAGGCAATTTTAAAAAAAATTTTAAGGAGTGATACTTTTAGGAAAATCGCAAAAGATTTGAAAAATCGGTCTTAATGCACTTTTACCGGCACCTATAAATCGAGAAATAAGAACTATGCACTGCGCGCCCCTGACCCCTGGTGTGATATTGTAAAAGTTTATCTACTTTTAAAACTGAGCGTTCATTTATCTTGGCAACGTAGGGTTGTAAAGCTTAACAGTTTACCATGAGTCGGCTGAAATTCAGCCTATGGTTGTTTACACATTTACATTCGTCGCACCGTCTTTGCACCAACAGTTGCGCGCAACATTCTGAGCCTCTCGCCGAAACTAAAAAATTTTGACAGCTATAGAGTCATATATATCCGACGCTCGATGCCTGAAGATGAGCGGAAACGTGTCGCTGCGCTGCGTGGTAAGGCTCGCAAGCTCAATGATGACGCAGAACAATACAAGAACAATTTTTCGCATTATGTTGTGCTCAATGAAAAATTAGTAGTTTTCAAACATTGCTTTCGACAAGATGCACGTCTCGTCGGTGGAAAAAAATACCCTGTAAATTATGAATTTGTGAATGATGCCCATGGTAAACTCTCGGTTCAGGCAAACTGAGAAGGGGAGCAAAATCACCAAAATACTCCGATCAAAATGTTCTTAAGTGCAAGTATTTCAACGCTCATAGCCTCTGCAACAAAATGAATGAACTTCAACTGTTGCTTGAACCGAGTGTTTACTCTATTATAGCGGTCCCTGAAACCTGGCTACATAATGATGTCCTCGATAGCATGATTACCACAATCCAGCATAAAGTTATTCGTAAGGATAGAACAAACCGAAGAGGTGGGGATGTAGCTATCTTTGTATCTGGATACCTAAGATTCTGTCCTGTTCAGAATTCTACTTTTGACAGTTTAGAAATAATTGCAATCGACGTTTTATCAGACCCCAAAATGAGGTTTGCGTGCGTTTACCGCCCGCCAAATTGTACACATATGTACACACCGAGCGCCTTGATTTAGCTTTCTGCCACATAACTAATGTGAAATGGCCTGTGGTAATACTTGGCTATTGTAATTTGCCGCATGTAGACTGGCAATATTTTAGCTTTCCTATAACACCAGACTATCAGCCATTCTTTAGTGGTATAGCGCAAGCAGGACTTCAGCGGCTTGTCTCTTTTCCAACGAGAGAAAATAATATTTTGGACTTAATTCTGACTAACTCATCTATGACAGTGAGTGGAATCGACTGCCGCGAACCTTTCTCGGGTTCGGACCATTTTTCAATCGATTTTCATGTATATGGAAAAATAGTTTCCTTTGAAAACCAAAACAACCCCGAATTTGATTTTAGAAAAGCTGATTTTCAAAAACTGAATACGTTTCTTTTATCTGATGATTTTATTCAAATATTCTGCTCATTGTATGTTTAAACGATATGTTGTGTCTTTTCTATAATATTTTGCTATTTGGTTACGAGCTGTTTCTTTCCAAGGAGACCCTATCCCGCTCCCTGAGCAAATCGAAATATCCTTCTTACATCCAACGAATTGAGCGCGAGAAATCTAAACATTGGAAACTTAGCAAACGCACCGGAGGCTTTTCCGAATATAAAAAGGTGGTCAGAAAATGGTTAAAAAAATTTCAAAATTTACACAAACACGGGACAGCAAAATTCTAAAATCACGCGACAGAAACAGCCTTTTTAGGTATGTTAATAAGCGTTGTTTCTCGAAATTTGGTGTTATGTTAAAAACCGCGTTAGATGAAATGCTTATTGAAGACAGTAGTCGCAGCGAAATACTCGTTTCCAGTTTAGCCAGTGTATTCATTACCGATGACGGAAACACGCCACTAACCGCTTGCAATCCAAGCAGCCATAAATTATCTTGGGTGCCCTTTAAATTTAAACGTTTATAATGCACTATCAGAATTAAAAAATAAACACAGTCATTCACCGGATGGCCTCACTCAATATCTCCTTCGCCAAATAAGGGACTCGATATGCTTAACGCTCGTGCACACATTTGAGCAATCGTTCATTAGTGGCGCGCTTTCTGATATTTGGCTTCACGTTGATATAACAGCTGTGCATAAGAAAGGAGATCCTAGAGAACCATCAAATTTCAGATCTATTTCTCTGGTTTCAAACGTGTGTAAAATGATGGCACGAATTATTAACAGCAATCTAAGGTCCTTTTTTAAACAACATGACCTCATTGCACCTAACCAGCATGGATTTGTTACAAAGAAATCTACCGAAACTCAACTCCTTGAAACAGATTACGATTGGGCAACGGCTGTTGACTGTGGAAGAGCAGTTGACGTAGTATATATTGACTTTGCCAAAGCATTTGAACGGAAGATTTAGTGTCAAAATAAATAATACAGTGTCTGCTCGACGTACAGTTTCATCCAGAGTTCCGCAAATCAGTGTACTAGGTCCTACTTTGTTTTTACTATACATTGATGATATTGTTAATCAGAACTTTAATAACGTTAACTGTAAATTATTTGCGGATGACGTCAAACTGTACGCATATATTCCTCGTCAGAATAGGTATATTGGAACTCAAAGTCTACAAAACGCGCTTAACTGCATCGAAATCTGGTCTTGAGAATGGCAACTTCCAATACCGGCACCAAGTGTCAAGTTTTACATCTAGGATCTACGAATTCGTGACATAGCTTTTTTGAATAATGAAATTATTCCCTCTTGCAATCACTGTAAAGGTTTAGGAATCACTATGTCAGAAAATCGCAAACTTAGCACTCATTGTAATAACATCGTTTCCAAAGCCTTCCGTTTATCTAATATGATATGTAGATGTTTCAAAACGTCTAATATTGAAGCGTTATTGTGTGCTTATACCAGTTACGTGAGGCCTATTCTTGAGTATGCATCTTCCGTGCGGTCACCTGTTTTCTCACTGAAATTGATATTATTGAGAAAGTGCAACGATACTACTCCCGCAGAATTTTTACTAGAGCCGGTTTAGAAATGGTGTCCTACAACGATGGGCTACTCCATTTAGGTCTTGAACCGCTTGAAAAACGCCGCTTAATAAACGGTCTAGTAATGACATTTAAATACCTTCATAAAGAAATAGACAGCGCGGCTCATGATTTTTTTGAATATAATACTATTACGATCACCAGAAGTCAACAGGCAAAGTTTCGAAAAAAAAGAGCTCAAACCACAGTTTTGGACTACAAATTTGCTTCACGTATTATATACCAGTGGAACAAACTGCCTGCAGACGTCTTTGCCAAAGCCTCAAATTTCAGAAAAAATGTTCGTAAAAACTCAAGCTTTGAAAATTCCCTTAAGTACGACAGAAACATATGACTCATATGTAAGTGGACATTTTGCTACCTTTCTGTTTAAACTTTATTAAGAATATAAACTTTTTGTAATTATGTTTCTTCCGTTTTATTAATTTATAATGCATATTGTTCCTTGTTACCAGTAACGAGGATTAGTAAGCCATTGCTTCATTTCGGGCTCGCTATGACGGCCTTAACGCCAGGGTAACCCCCGTTACGCTGATCTCTTGACTACTGGCATAAATTCTTAATAAAATTTGTTGTTGTTGTTATCTTGCGGACGGACTGCTGCCAGTGGGTACACTTAATACTCTGTAAGTGCTTTCTGGTTTCTGGCTGGTCGATCGGACAAATAAGCTCTATAGCAAGTTTGATCTGATCTAAAAGTAGGCGGCGCGAAAATAATAAAAAAGGTTGCGGAACTTGCTCGGGGAATCAATTTGGGCGTCGAGTGGAGACGCAAATTTTTGTCCGATTTGCAGGTTTGTTTCTCCAGTTGGTTTAGCCGCTGAAGTTTTTTGTGGAACGATATGCGTTCGTGTGCGAATGTGCGGTCGGCGTCGTAGCCGGCTTTTCTTTCACTTTTTAAGTTGTCTCACGGGTTTTTGTTTTGTGTTTTGATCAATTCGTGCCACCTTAGATCGTGCCCCTGTCCGGTACCGGTGTTGCCCAGGGACATAGGAAAGTATTACGTTTCGTTACTTGTTATAAACATTTGCAAATGGACAGTGCAGATTTTATGCTTTCTTTCTAGGGGCAAACAAATTCATTCCCTTTTCGTCTGGAATTTCAAGTTTGTAGCTTTTAGTTTTGAGGTACAACTGGTTTGGCATGACTGGGGTTTCAAATCCGGCCACAAAAATGAGCTCAAGTCGCCGTGCGCGTGTTGATATCAGGATAATGGCCCTGGCCATTTAATCAGGTTTAACGTTGTATTTGGAAGCTCTGGCCCAAGCGGTCTACCAAATAAAATGGCTCTTATGCTTGGGAATATAAACTTTCACAGAAATCTCTATCCTAAATCTTATCGTTTCGCTGTCGAATGCAGTCTCTGCCAGAAAATAATTTGCGTTACCACAAAGGTTTCATGACTAAAGCCCGTGAGCAGATTTTCGCTAACACCAGATCGTCATCCGCAGAGGAAAGGCCTAATCAAGGAGGTCCACCTAGGGTGGGTAAAGGTCGCTATAAGGGCCCCAAGACGATACTCTCGTTTATATTTTCGTCAAAGGCCACTATCGCTAGCCTCTCTATAAATTAATGTTGCATTGTTCGTAAATGTCTGTAAATTCTTTTGTATTAGTGTGTAACGTAATGCGCCGGATAACACTAAATCGCTAAACATTGACTTCTGTGTTATTTTGCGGTGTGCGAGAACCGACATTTAGCCCTGGTACATAAGCCTAGCGTACCAGGCGTAATCATATTCGAATAATTCAATCAGTAATAGTTGTTTATCGCTGCTCAACAGGTCTTAACGCATTCCCGCTGAACTTCAGCCCTGAAATAATCTGAAAATGCTCGTGCTGGATGGCCTGAAACCTTGACACCAAACTGTGAGCAAACTGCATGACATAATACTAATACACAACAACGGCTTCCTAAGTTAAGTACTCTATATTGCACAGCGATGTGATTGTGATGTGACGTGATCTGCATATATTTGCACCTACCCCTAGGGTTCCGTTTAATCCGAGAGACCTTTCGCACACGATAGTGGTCGTCCCGCGGTAGCAGCGAACGCTCACCGTGAATCTTGTAATGTCTTCGGTCCCTTAGCGGTGCTAGGAATTGGAGCCCAAGCCCCTCGCCCATAGCCGAGGTGAGCAAGTTGCTGTGCTAGTGCTCGCGTAGGTATGGAATGTCCCTATATGCGAACGAGACCACCTCCACGTTCGATCGCGCTTGCTACAAGTATGAGCTGATTGCTATAAATCATCGTGCAGTTACCAGACTACTACAGATCAGTGCACAAAATATAAGGTTACATACAGTACATCACCAAACAAAATATTAGGTTTTACCGTCGCATTGAGTTACTGCCCACAGATTACCTACAAAGCAGCACGTTAGCCGTTAATTTATCCCAGCCTAACGATCGGTATTAAATAAACATTTCCCTATCGCCAGTTTGATTGTAGACACTGATAACGCCATAAAGATATCCCAAGCCAGCTGTACGTACCATACAGCGTACTGGCATTGACCAGTCTAGAAGAGCCCCGGCATATAAGCTTTACAGCAGTCGACGGCGAACAAATCTTCGTTACACGGTATGCTAGCACGTTCTACACCGAAGATAGTCAGTGTTGCGATTATGCGAGGACTCGACAGGGCCGAACGACAATAACTGGTGGCACAATAGAACTGCCCACCTCGGAGCTTCTGTCCCGAGCTGGATAGTATGTCGGGGAACCTCTCGTACCACTAGACGCTTGAGCTATTAGCGGACCCAACCCTTGAATAATGGAGTTCGGGAGGGAGGCGTCACCCTACCCCAAAGGGGCGTCCAGTCATAGCGAGAAGTGGAGGGGCCATCGTGCAACACCAACAGCCTGGGTATTCTGCCCCTGAGGAACAGGTTAAATAAGCCACCGTCCCTCCCGTACCGTTACACCACTATATCTTACTTTACTGCAACAATTATTTAAGCATTGCTTCCAAAATTTGCTAAATCGCACTGCCATGCCGAAAATATTTGTAGGACAAAAATTATTGTCATTATATACAAACCAGCTATTGCTTGTGGTAACTCCTTGCGCGCTTGTGCATCTGCTTCAACAATGTGTTTTTGATTTTTGTGGGGAAACGTTAGACAAGTGAACGGTTTATATAGTTACTCTATTTGAGGATTATTCTGGTATATTGCATGACATCAATAGCTACTGCAGTTAATATATAATGCTTTGCTTATTTAGGCGCTGACACAACTTAGCCAGATGGTTCAACCCGTTGCCGTGTTATATATATGTTGGGTGAATTTGTCTTGAAAATTATTTTGCGCCTTCAAATCAATCAGAAGAATGAACTCTAATGAAAAAATGGAAATAAACATGTCCGTTATATAAAGACACATATAATATTACAGTGCCAAAAGTGAAACTTCGTACAACGCGACCGCCAACAGCAGCTGAGCTAGTAGCGGATGTCAGTATTCGATATGTATACTGTAAAATGTCCCAAAATGATACATAGAAATTAAATTTTCCGATTTTTAGTAGATACGTCAAAATATGTGTTTTGCATATTTTATGGCGAATTTTGTTTAGACTAATACCAATCAGAAACGACATTTTATTCCTAGGTGACGTGTATGCTTGGCAATGCTTTTAGTAGAAGGTGTGAATATGTTGAGCTCCGAATCTTAAGGAAATAGATATGTTGGGTGCGATACAAAGTGTGTAGCAAATCAATTGCTTATAGTTGTTAAACAGAATTCGACTACATCTTTGTCCAACTACAGGTGTTCGTGATTATATAAATAAACTCCGGTGTAATATGCATGCAGAGATATTCCACTGTGATTCCATTGAAGACTATTGTAATTTTTTTATCGCTCAATCCAAATTGTCACTCATATTATCTGTTGTGTTTTAGGTCCTGAAATCTTAAAATTATTGTTTATGTCTGGAGAAGACGCAAAAATACTCATGCATAGTTCCACTTTTTAAACTATGCCGACGTTTGAGTTTTGGCTTAGCCGCGGCAACATTTAGGTTCAAGTTGTTGTCAGTACTTCTTATGCGAAATCGGAAGCATCATATTCTATCAATAATAGGTTTATGATAGAAATAAATCATATAGTTTTGTTCATCGGCCCAAAAATAACATGAGTGCAAGATTACATTTATTTTCAGATACCGCCTCTTCACAAACACTAACTATATAAATTTAGTGGTCGTGTACAGATCGCTTTGGCAAAAAATAACCTTTTAGAAACAGTATATGTTAAGCTGCGCTTACCATCTTGTTAACGGGTTATATGTAGAGTGTCATGGACTTTTAGCCATAGGCTGTGCGGTATTATTCTAAGTTGATCTGAAACCGTTGCTATCACATGCCCCGCCAAGAGTTTAAACTAGCAGCCGTCAAATTAATATTTGGTGTCTCCTAGGATGTTTTAACCCATCAGATATTTTTACTAATAGGTACAGAGTTACACCAATTGCAACACGTATTTTTGAAGAGCAACAAAGCTGGTACAGAATTATGTACCCTTAGCCATGCTGCCTAATTTTCCTAAACCAGCTAGAAATAGAATGCAATTAACGATGCTAATTCTAGCCTATATTAAATATACATCTAATTATTACAGGAGGAGCGTTAGAACGTCAAAACAACGGTGGCCGTCGTAACGGCCGACGTATCAGGCGGTGCGCAAAAACCCAACAATTTCTTCAAAAATTGCAAATATGTGTCAACGAATCTGATGCAACTGCTTTCCTTTTCGACGCCAGCAATGTTTTGAGTACTACCACGACGCCTAATTCACCAGTTCCAGTTTCCGCTAGAATTTACCTAATATGTTTTCGCTAAACATTGCTAAAATTTCATTTTGAATTTTCGGGTTAGTAAAGTTTGACTTCTTGTCTAGCCTATTGAAAGAACAGGGACATCCCAGATCATTAATTTGAGAAGTTGTTGAGGATTTCCTTCCACATTATCATGTCACTGGAACGCGAAACCTCGTCGTGCCAAAAATTTTATAGAAGAAACAACCTTCTGAAGACAAACTGTAGCGGTTTCTCTTTCCGATTTAAGCAGATTTGATAGTTTACTGTCTATAGCGTGGCGAGTGCGTTGCAGCGGTTCAAAGCAGAATCGATAATGAACAGTTTTTTCATCCTAGTCGAACTTTTCTGTGCCCTTCCATGCAGAAAGCCCAGTTGTAGAGAAAGTTGACTGAGCCTTACTCAAAAGAGAAGTTAGGCTCATCGCTTCTGCTTTAGAGCAATAAAGACATACTACACCCTTTGGTGGAGCGTGAAAGTGAAGCCACTTTTATTTTTGGCACGATTTCTACTAAAACTTTAAAATCTTACTATTCTTGCTCACCACTATTATTTGCTGCTCATAAGTATCCGTACTTAGTTGTACTATCAAGCAGCAAAATATTCTTAACTGTTTCAGTTGCTTCCAGTTAAGAGCGTTTAGGTAAAGAGTCATCGTTTTCTGTGGGAACTTGTGGAGGAATGGTGCTTGCGGATCGATGATCGCTCACCTTTGGCTTCCGGAAATAATCGAATATTTTAGACCTTGTTTGGTAACAAAATCACAATGTTTAAGTTGAATATACGTAGGAGTGCTTATACTAATGAAATTTGAAAGCAAAAGAACAAAATTCGAAATAAATGCTTCTAAAATGTTGGTGGCCCGGAGCCCTCCCTTCTCCACCAGTCCACCCCCCCCAGGATCTACGCCTATGGCAAAATCTACGTATCCACTTTAAAAATGTAAGAATATTCGGGTGATTTTTAGTCGTAAATTTACATTAACTTTACAAACAATTTTGATGCATTAGGTACAGCCTATAATTCTTGTGCACTGATTAAACATTGGGAAACACAGCTATAGTTTGGTATCTCGCAGTTAGTTGCAGAATGTATTCAAGTTATTTGTGTGACAATAGTGTCGTTACCTGGAACCGAGGCTCTCGTTTGCGCGTAGGGGTAATTTAGTAAATATTTTTGACCAGGAGCTTTTTAAGCATGCAGCTCAAAGTCCTACCTATTAAGAGAAACGTTCTAAATGAGGCATCTCAAACAGACTTCCGGGTGGATAATTTCTGAGTTGATCAAATTCTTTATTCTCCGACCGTCCCAATTGCAAGCTAACAGACGCGATGCAAGCAATAGCAACAAATTTAAATGAATTGAAATTAAACTGCAGTTTTCGTACTGTTCTTCAGTTAAAAAATATGCAGTCGCAGTATTACAGTTATTAACAAACATTATATTGTATCATCATATTGATATGAAAGACATTAATGAAGTTCATTCAACGGCGACAAATCGGCGCGATGGCAACGAACAGAGAATCGTTGTCGGAATCTGCACATTAGAACGCAAGTCATCTTCGAACTCGATGCAGCAAATATTGCAACGGATGGTGACGCGATACCCGAAACTCAAGGTCGGCATTCGCTAAGTTTTATTGAGCAAGCTGATATATAGTTTATTTGTGGCGAAGATTATAAACGGCTATAAGCTTTGTATATAGTAATACCAATGAGAACCATAGCCGTAAAAACTTCACTGAATCAAAATACAACACCGCTCTGATTCGTTGCGCCGTACATTTGGGCAAGGCCAGCTTATTGAACAAGCTGCTCGCACGGGCTTCAGAACTAGTGCAGTTTATCTTCGATGTCGATCGTGAAAATTAGCAAACGCATTAACTTGTTTGTACCAAAACTGTATTATTTTTGTGCTTTGTTAATCCATAGCAACATTTTGTTTCAAAACGTTCCAGCATGGCGACAGAGTACAGTTTTAGAGCTGTTCACTCACTCAATGACCAAATATAATAAAACATCTTTCTATTTGTTCAGGCGTTCGTAGATAAATGTGGGGGGGGGGGGGGCAGACAGATAGAAATGTGAGCACATTATGAAATGACAGTTAAAACCCAAAAATGTTGCCAAATCCTGGGTTTTAGAAATATCACTAAATATTCTTCGATTGATTACAGTCTTTTTGAAACTTAAGCTTTAACAGCGAAGAAGCGATCGCTCGAATAACAAAAGACGAACAGGTTTCGCCATTAAAGTTTCAGAACGATATTTGAGCGGCTTCATTACCAAGCTATTATTTTAATTTAGCTCAATTTGTGTAGTATTCAGATTTATACCTTTTCGAATCGTGTCATCCAAGAAGTGGCCGTGGAGCAGTGGCCCCGCTGCGACTGCTTCATTAGTTATTATTGCATCGGATTTCCAATCCAAAAAGCTGTGGCCTACGTCAAATTGCGACGTCCGTATGAGGTCAATCTTGTCTCGGAGCAGTTTGATTTCATGGACCGGTGAGTTCACTTTCAAAATGTAAAGCAAATAACAAATATTTGCACCTCTAGTACAGATATAGTTGACTGTTTGTTATATCCGTAACTCAAATTCGAACTGACGAATTTCCGAACTGTATACGTTTACTTTTTCATCCAT